>BMAC01000254.1:669364-705327 GCA_014905375.1 Phtheirospermum japonicum | reverse complement strand
TGTGCTATTTTTGAGTTGTATAATTTTGCATGGGTTAAGTCGATGTAACTATTGAGTACGTTGAGCTCATCCCAAATCAACGATATTTTTTTCAGGTATGAATGAAGATGTCGATCGGATGGGAGACGAGTAGAGGAATAAAAATGTTGATGTTGGTTTTGTGTTTCCAAACTTGTTTCATTGTTTTAAATAAAAGTTGAACTAGACATAAAAACGCGTTTTAATTATAAATTTCCTTTGATAATATTTGCAAGCAATTTAAAATTATAATAAATAATTCTCTACAACAAATGCTTCCTGTTAAAAAATCAAATATCAAGTGTCAGCTTCTGATTTCCATTAAAAATAACAATAATAAGGAATATTATACATTTAAATCTTGATAATTTAATATTTGATTAGTTAATAATTGCACTTAGATAATATTTATATTGGACCGAGTTGGACACTTAGATAATAAGGAATCCTAATGTAATCTCTATAAATAATCGAAGGAGAAAGCAACGACACATGTAATTCAAACAAAAGTGAACGAAGCTACTGAAGCTTCGCAGCAGCAAAAGCAATGGCGCCATACTCTGCTTCGGTAGAAGAGTGAGCAATGTTACGTTGATTTTTGGAACTTCAAGAGCTCAGTTTTGGCCCAAGAAATACAATATAGGCCCTCGTGGAGGTACGATCATCACAATTCTCTCTCCAATCTTCTCCCAATAAACAATGCAACGACAAGGGGGTACGAGAGCAAAAAAAGAGACTTAAGTTGTTCGTCCCATTCAAGTAGTGCAAAAGTCATTTGACATGGGCCCAATGAACATCAGTGGGGGCACGCATAAACTGAGACAACTTGTTAATGACGAAGGCTATGTTTGGGCGATCTGAGAGAAGATATTTAAGACGACAATACAATGATATGATACCGCATCGGAAAAGATAAAATCTTCGTTCAAGGAGAGACGAACAGTGGTGCGCATTTGTGCCAGAACAGATTTGGTGTTGAGCATCGCATGTCGAGCAAGAAGATCGAACATATATTTACGCTACCAGAGGAAACACCCTTGGTGGCTAATCAAAAACTCAATACCAAGAAAATATCTTCGCGGGCCCAAGTCCTTGATTGAAAAATGAGAAGCGAGAGTGGCAACAACAGGTGACAAGAAATCTACATCACTGCTAGTTAATATAAGGTCATCAACGTAGATGAGTAAGAAAGTAGTGACACCCACATGATAAATGAAAAAAGAGATAAGTCAGACTCGGCATTAGAGAAACCCGCAAATCAATGTACCAGGCCCGGGGAGCCTGTATTAGGCTATAAATGGCCCTTTTGAATTTGCACACATAGGATGGAAAGCTTAGATCAACGAAACCTGGGGGCTGAGAAATATAGAGCTCCTTGTGCCCATGTGAGAAGGTATCATTGAAATCAAGTTGACATAGAGACCAACCCCGAGAGACAACGAGGCTCAAAAAAAGATCAATGGTGGTGGGTTTGACCACCAGACTGAATGTCTCGAAGTAGTCATGACCTTCGATCGATGGTGGTGGGTTATCCTCGTTAGTCGGTCGACGTGGGTGGGAAATGTGAATCGATTGGCTATCAATTGGACACTGATTTACGGTCGCAGGTGATCCTTAGCCAGTCAGTCGACGCTTATGGTCGACGGGAGAGGGAAATGTGTATCGATTGGCCGTCGATCGATGATTGTGCTTTGATAACCCCGATTGTATTTTCGTCAAGTCAAGCTGATTGTGATCCTCGGGTACGTGCTTAGGTTTGATCGACAGTCATAAAACCAAGAAAATCAAATTAACATAAATATCTAAATAAAAATAAGAGAAAAATACAAAAAAAACACACTTAAAAGACGATAAAAGTTACGAAAATGTAAAACAAAGAAAAATGGGATAAACACAACTCAAATCCAACTAAAATACACAAAATAAGACACAAAAAACATACAAAACACACACGGATATGTACAAAATAACTCCCCTAAACTTAGTTTTTTTGCTTATCCTCAAGCAAAATTGAAACTAGACCTAGACGATAAAATCTATCTCCCCGAATGGATATAAAACTAATGCCAGTGAATAAAGAAATAATGCATTTAGTCACTCAAAATCAAAAGCGAAAGACGTCAACGAGATTTTGAGGTAAGAGATTTAGATCCTAATCTGAACGACTAGTATGATGAGTTTCTCTTCATACAAGTCTCTCGTCCATGCACTGGCCAAGGTCAATCCATGCTCAAAACCACTAAGTTAACATCTTACTAGCTCCGTCATCTATGCACCTCTTTACAGGATTTTCTAAAAATATAAAATAAAAAATAAAAATACTTACAAGAGTTGTAAGACTTACGATATACACATCTTATACAAGGATTTTTCTTCCTGTACTTTACTTCTTTTGATTTTATTTTTTTTGAATTTTTGATTTTATTATGTATTTGATTTTTTTAGTGCCGAAATTGACGAGGTACTTAACAAACACAAATTTACAATACGAGCATAAATGGGTGTATATTCGACTCCAAGACTTGTTACTAATTGTAACTTACAAGTTTTCTCGATTATGTGCGGGAATGGAGTTTGACATCTCCAAAAATAAATTACAAATTACAGATTTCAAGAGTAGTAAATAGTATATAATTTTTACGAAAAGTTACATGGATTTCAAGAGACTAATGCACTTACCACTAGTGCAGAAACTTCATTCTAGAACAGAACATCCTGGTGCATCTAGAAGGGTATTTAAAATACAGTTCTGGATTAGACTTTCCAAAACGGTTTTTGAAATTACCGTTCTGGATAGACGATTTTCCAGAACGGTATTCAAATACCGTTCTGGAATGTAGACATTCCAGAACGGTTTTTGAAAAACTGTTCTGGATTATGAGTCAATCCAAAATGGTATTTAAATAACGTTCTGGAAAGTGTACAATCCAGAACGGTATTTTAATACCGTTCTGGAAAGTGTGTATTCCAGAACGTTATTTAAAATACCGTTCTGGATTGGAAGCCAATCAAGAACGGTATTTATAAAACCGTTCTCAAATGTCTTGGTCAATTTAATGCCGCGTAAATAAAATTTTTTTGCCGCCCATATTTTTACTTTCCAGAACGGTATATTTAAATTCCTTCTGGATGTATTCGCCGATACAGAACGGTAAAAATATACCCTTCTCGAAAGTTTACGATACAGAATGGTATTTGAAATACCGTTCTCTAAATCACTAGTTTTTAAAAAAGCCAATCCAGAAGGGTATTTTTAAAACTTTTCTGAATAGCACTTTTTAGAACGGTATTTTAAAATACCGTTCTGGAATTACGACTTTCCAGAACAGTTTTACAATACCGTTCTGGAAAGTATACTTTCCCGAACGGTAATTGAATAACCGTTCTTCAATGTCTTTCTAAAATAAAAAAAAAAAAATTCTGATCGGTATTTTTAATAATACCAATCTCTCAAAATTCTTTACAAATTAGAAATATTTTCACAGTTTCACGCGGGTTAATGAAGCGGTAAATGAAATATTTTCGATCCATAGTCGGTTCGCTCTACTTGATAATCCATCGTTCTTCTCTTGCGACTTKACTGRTTGGGAGTTAGATCCAAAAACCATCTCAAATCTCTCGCCCAGAACCCTAACCCATCACCACCATCTCAAATMACCACCATCTCAAATSTATCGCCCGGAACCCKAAYCCATCACCACCATCTCAAATCTCTCGCCCAGAACCCTAGCCCCGAGCGGATTCCAATTCCATAACACCACAAGCACAACTAATAATCGTAATAACGCATCTTCTAATTCCCAAAAAACGGGCTTGCCGGAGCTCCGCCCGTTGCCGCCTTTGAACACGCAGCAGATTTTCCGGCAGAATCCCCGGGCTAATAATGGCGACGTGGTGTCGAGCAAAGACGATGGGAGCGAAGAGTTTTACTCTCCCAAAGGCTCCATTAATGGCAGAGAGAGCTCGAGTGGCACTGGATCAGCTTCTAGAAGGGCTTTTGCTGCAATAGATGTGGAGAATTTTATAAACGAGTCCACATCACATTCTTCGTCTACTTACTCTTCTTCGGTACCCGGATCGGGTTCGGGTTCTCCGGCCAGGTCTCGAATGTTTCAGATCAGAATGTAGAATCTCCGGTGAGAATTAACAGCCCTGCACGGTCCGAAAAGTGTTCGATGAAAAGCCAGAATCATCACCAAGGATTTCAAACGCTTCCGATCAGAATATTGAATCTCCGGTGAGAATTAGCAGCCCTGTACAGCAAAAATCGCATATGTGTTTATTATCTTTGCCGGAGAAATATTCAACAAGCGAAGAATCATCATCACCGAGGACATCGATTGATTCCGATCAGAATATAGAGTCTCCGACAAGCATCAGCAGCCCTGTTCTGCACTACACCATGACCGTTATTCCAATGCCGCCACCTCCACCGCCACCGCCTTCGAGTAAACACTAGTGCAGAAACCCTACAAGAAGGTAAAGCCTCAATTGAATGTGATGATGAAGTTTAAATAAATAATATTTCGTAAGTGGACAGATAATTGTAGGCTTGTGTTTACACTTTGTAAAAACAGTAAATGGTATGAGTGCAGGATGTAAAGTGTTGATTCAATAGGATGTGTACATAAAACGTACTCCTGTATATTGCCAGGATTAATAATAAAGTAGCCGTTTTTTGTTATTCAATTGATTTATATTATTTTATTTTCAATTTTTGGAAGGTAATTTTATTTTCCCTTATAAGGTTGTTCATTACCTGATGAGGTCATCAAGGCAGAGGCGGTCCTAGATGAGTTATGGTATCGTGTTAGAGGCCATTTTATTTGGTTCTCCAAGAACGAGTATGCTTTGGTGACTGGGCTATCTTTTGTGCCGACGACATTTGACCCTTCTGCCGAGCATCATCCACTGCGAGTGGTTTATTTTTATGGTATTATCGGGGTCAGATGTTGACGATGGACGCTTTACGGTTCGATTTTACAGACGGAGTATTTCGTGAGTCACCAGCCGATGCATTAAAGGTGGCAAAGTTGTTGATTGTATACTTCTTATTGTTTGGTCAGGTTGATAAGCAAAGTTATATAGATAAGTGGGCGTGGACCTTGATTTATTTTAATTGGGTCGTATTGCTTTGTTTTTGTGGGAAGTCATAATTTATTGATGGTTATTTGTATTTCATCTTTATACATGATTCAATCTAGTTTATGCCGATTATTCCGGTTTCATGTATTTGCACCTGTATATGTCTAACCTGTTATGTTTCATGTACAAAATGTTTGCTCAATATTAATAATTTCCTTTTTGTAGTCATAAAGATGCATATGAAAATGTGGAATTGATAAAAAAAAATTTGGCAGTTTTGATATATTGCGTGACTCGTTGGGGTTGGTGCGTACTGAGTTTCCACATACTGCATATTGTGTTGCTGGAACACAGGTAAGCTTTGAATCAGTGAAATAGCTATTATTGTATATGGTGTGAAGGTATAAAACTTTCTCAGTATTTCCTAGATGAGTTTTGATAATCACTTAATTAAACAAAATTTTAAGATGCTTCCAAGGGCTCCAAGCCAGGTTAAAATTAGATTTTTTTTTTGGTGAAATTGGTATATTAATCAATGATTATATTCTCATTGTTTTAGGCAGAGAAATCTTCCTGGAACTCAATTGGAATATTTAAGATATCAAATATTTCTGGAAAGAGACGTGATTTAGTGAACAAATATGAAGATGGTACTGACATGGATAGTGATAGTAGTGATAGTGACGAGGACGGTGCTGGATCTTCCCCAGTTTTATAGGTATCCTTGTCTAGTTATTGAGTTTGACAAAAATTTGTGTCAAACCGCCTAATGGAGTACATTCCATTAGGCACGGCCCAAGTTTTAGTTTTTCAGCTTTTCTTATTAGTTTTTTAGGTTTTCTATTTAAGTTTTTTATTATATTTTTTTAGGGTTTCCAGTTTTTAGTTTTTTTAGGGGTTTTTGCTTTTTGTTTTTTAATGGTTTTTTCTACAGGTTTTAGTTAGTTTAGTTTTTTTTTCAAGATTTAGTTTTAGAGGACCTGTTTTACAGTTAGGCGGTTTGACAGGAGTGTGACTCGTTGCTTCTTTAGTATAAATATCATACAATCTTTCTGATTCGAGCTGCATCTTCTTTTCATGAATCTACAGTTACGTAAAGTCTCTCATGAAGGAGGTGTAAACTGCATACGTGCTATGCGACAAAATCCTCATATTTGTGCTTCTTGGTCAGAGACAGGTCTTGTTCAGGTACAAATCTTTTTACCAATGGATTTACGTAAAACTAATATTTTAACTGAATTTCTACTCACTAAATTTGCACCGGTTTTGGAAACAAAATCAAAAGAGTTTTTAGAGCTTTGACATCTTTTCACGAGTAGATGTTGATTATATATAGGCGGGTTTTGGACGAAGCACAATAATTCAACTCCTTACACAAGAGGGCATAAACATGCAAAAACCCGACAAGTAAATTATTCAAACCTCCAAGTAAGTGGTAATTGCTTAACAATGTAATGATGACACAAAAGACACAAAAACGACTCACCCATATAAACGCGCAATTAATAAGCATCACTTCACCAAGAATGTGTCTCTTTGCCACGGCTCAAGTTAAGAAAGACAAATCATGCTTTTAAAACCTGGACCCTAACCACCTACCCACCCCACAATTAACCCTGCAATGCCCTCATTGCATTTTAATGAAAAATAAGTAAAAGGAGGGTGAGATAGAAGCTTCCTAAACCGGACGAGTTTGGGTCGAGCTCGGTGTGGTCCACTTAAGCATCCAAGCAATCAAAGCAAAAACCAAGCATGGCTTGCTTCTCCCGGCCCTATGAACACTACCAATATAAAAATTTGCCCAAGGTTGAAGTCAGGGAAACAAAACACTATAAAAGACAACCACCAAAAATCAAAAACACGAGAAATTATGCAAATAAAAGAAGTAAACGAAAAGAGCATGGGTTGCCTTCCAAGAAGCGCTTGTTTAACGTCACTAGCTTGACGAAATCCCTTCTTGGTTATGTGGAGGTTGAGATGGGAGGGTCCACTAAAGAAAGAACTTCCTTGTCGGGCGGCAAGAGAAAGCCATGACGATAGGGCTTGACCCGATGACCATTGACCAGGAATCGTTCTTGAGTCTTGGGGACGATCAAGGTGACCGCCCCACTCAGATTAAACTCCCCAATTGTATAGGGCCCCATCCATTTGCATTTCAACTTTCCGGGATGTAGGGCCAAACAGGAATTGTAGAGCAAGATGGGCATACCAACTTCAAGCTCTTTCGAGACTAACCTCTTGTCATGAATTCGATTTGCTCTCTCCTTATAGATGCAAGCATTGTCATATTGATCCTTCCGAAGCTCATCCGACTCCTCCACTTGCAACATCCTTTCAAGCCCGGCCTCCTTTAAATCCATATTCGCGGCTTTCATTGCCCAAAACGCTTTATGCTCAATTTCAACGGGTAAGTGACAAGATTTGCCAAAGACCAAACGATAAGGGCTCGTGCCTAGAACCATTTTGTATTCGTCCGAAGGGCCCACAATGAATCGCTCAACTTCCTCGACCAATCCTTTCGATTAGGTTGCACCGTCTTCTCAAACACGCTCATCACTTGCTTTTTACTCATCTCAACTTGCCCCGATGTTTGGGGGTGATATGGTGTAGCTATCTTGTGCTTGATACCATAGATTTTCATGAGCTTCTCGAATAGATTATTGCAAAAATGGCTACCACCATCACTTATAATCACTCTCGGGAAGCTGAAACGAGAAAAAATATTCTCTCTTACGAACCTAACCACCACCTCAGCATTATTCTTGGTTGTGGAGATAGCTTCAACCCATTTCGACACATAATCGACCCCAACAAGAATATACTCATGTCCATCCACCGATTTAGGAAATGGCCCCATAGAATCAATCCCCCAAACGTCAAATATCTCAACTACCAAATTTCCCACCAAGGGCATTTCGTTCCTCTTTGAGATACTCCCCGTGCGTTGGCATCTATCACATGTTTGAACATGAACTTGAGCATTTTAATGTAGTGATGGCCAATAGAAACCCGCACTCAAAATCTTAAGGACCGTCTTTCTTCCTCCAAAGTGGCCCCCGGTTTGGTGATCGTGACAAAGCGTTAAGATATCTTGCATTTCATTCTCGGGGACACACCTTCTAATCATCTCGTCCTTTATCACTTTATACATGAAGGGATCATCCCAATTGAACCTTTGTCACTTATCAAGGAAACACTTCTTCTCTTGCCAACTCACATCCGAACAGAGGTCACCATTTTCCAAGTAGTTCGCATAATCGGCATACCATGGTGCTTGGGCCACTTCAAACAAGTTTTCATGAGGCAAGTTTTCTCCTATAGCTATCCCCTCCCCACCATGCGTGATCATCCTGGAAAGGTGGTCGGCCACCGCATTCTCGCAACCCTTACGATCTTTAATTTCAACATCGAACTCTTGTAGAAAGAGGATCCAACGGATGAGGTGAGGTTTAGCTTGAGGTTTGGAGAACAAATAATGTAAGGTGGCATGATCACTATGGACAATGACTCGTGATCCAATAATATAAGATCGAGACTTCTCAAGAGAAAAGACCACGGTCAAGAGCTCTCTTTCGATTTTCGTGTAATTCTTTTGGGCATCATTGAGCATCAAACTTGCATAGTACACCACCCTCAACAGCTTGTCAACTCGTTGGCCAAGGACAGCCCCCACCACTTCATTCGAGGCATCGCACATAATTTCGAATGGCAAACTCCAATCGGGAGCTACTACGATTGGGGCGGACATAAGACTTTCCTTAATTGCCAAGAAAGCGTCCTCACGAGCCTCGTTGAATTCGAATGGGACATCATTGCTCAACAATCGACAATAAAATCCAGCATGCCCAAGGAAACTTCTCACGTCCTTCACGTTGAGGGGAGGGGGTAGCTTTTCAATAACTTCAACTTTGGCCTTGTCCACCTCAATCCCTCGTTCCGAAACCAAGTTCCCAAGAACTAGGCCACTCCGAACCATGAAATGGCTCTTTTCTCAACTCAAGGTCAAGCTTGTCTCTTCACATCTGGCTAGCACCTCTCAAGGTGTTTTAAGAATTCTTCAAACGAGTCCCCATATATGGAGAAGTCATCCATGAAGACTTCACAGAATCTATCGATCATATCGGAGAATATTGAGAGCATACATCTTTGAAACATCTCGGGGGCATTGCAAAGCCCAAATGGCATTCGTCGAAAAGAGAAGGTTCCAAACGGGCAAGGGAAAGTCATCTTGGCTTGATCTTCGGGTGCAATAGCGATTTGATAATACCCCGACAACCCATCCAAGAAATAATAGGAATGATGGCCGGCTAGTTTGTCCAACATTTGTTCGATAAACGGGAGAGGAAAATGATCCTTCTTGGTTGCCGCATTTAAATTTTGAAAATCGATACACATCCTCCATCCCGTTGTAGTCCTTGTGGCCAACAACTCTCCTTTTTTCATTTTCAACCACGGTTATGCAGCTCTTTTTCGGTACCATGTGGATGGGACTCACCCACTCATTTTCGGCAATTGCGAAAATCAAACCCTCTTCCAACAACTTCAATATCTCGGCCTTCACGACTTCCTTAAGATTTGGATTCAAACGCCTTTGAAATTCTAGAGATGGTTTTGCATCATCCTCCAATACAATCTTATACATACAAGTCGAGGGACTAATTTCCTTGATATCTCCAAGACTCCACCCAATAACCCCTTTATGAGCCTTAAGCACTACAATTAACTTCTCCACTTCTTCTTGATTTAAATTAGCAAAGATAATGACCAGTTTGCTTTCCCCTTCTTCTAAATAAACATACTTGAGGTGAGATGGGAGAGGCTTAAGCTCGGGCTTGTGCCTCCTCTCAACCTCGTCGAGGGCTAATTCAAATAAATCGTCGATCCCTTCAACAAAATCTTCAAGCTTCTCAACGGTAATTTCCACCTCCCCCGCCAAAATTTTGTCGTTGCACTCAATGACACGTATACAATTGCTCCCACTAAAATCTTTGGCGCATCAAAACACCATTGAATTGACGGTTTGCGTATCATTCTCACAATAATCCGTACTATAGTCGCTCACGTTCTCCTCCATATGCACTAGTTCAACCAACTCTTGGAACTCATCAACAAGTAAACAATCTGCATGATAGACACTTGAAGGAACCGATGGCAAGTTAGACATAGAGAATGTGACCGATTCACCCGCTACGGAAAGGGTGAGATTTTTATTTCCAACATCTATTAAGCATTGAGTTGTAGCCATAAATGGGTGGCCTAGCAAAATCATGTGTTCGGCGCTGTCATTCGTCACCATGCCCACATGCAAGACCACAAAATCGACCGACACCACAATCTTCCCAACTTGGACAAGAACATCCTTAATAATCCCCTTTGGGTATCGAATTGACCGATCGGCCAATTGTAGGCAAATACGCATCTCTTGTATATGAGCAAGTTCCAATTGTTCATATATTGAAGACGGCATCAAATTAATACCCGCCGCGGAATCAAGCATGGCCGTAGTGACTTTTCCATTCCCGAGTGTGATGTCAATATAAAAGGAGCTGGGGTCCGCTTGCTTAAGAGTCAAGAGAGAAGGATCACAAATCACACTTGCTTCTTTAGACAGATATACTCTCTCATGTAAAGTGCTTTCAAGCTTTTTGGAGAAAAGATATTTGAAGAACTTGGAGTAAGCGGGCATATCCCGGATGGCATCTAACAAAGGAAGAGTGATTTTCACATTTGATAAAAGATTGTAGAGCCGTTGGAAATGTGCATCCTTCTTGGCATTTTGAAGTCGGGAGGGATAAGGCATAGGGGCCTTAGAAGTTGGTGGCTTATAAACATTTGAAGACTTGTGTAAGACATTGGGAAGTTCTTTTGTAGAAACGGGACTCGTGGGGGTAGATTCAGGAGGAATAAGAACATTTGGCATGGGAATCACCTCCTCCTCGGACGGTGGGGCAACTTTATTGTCAAACACCTTACCACTTCGAAGGGTCGTGACTGCATGAGTATGTGACGGTTGATTTGGCAATTTACCTTTCTCGTGATCTTGTTTTAGCATATTCACATCACTTACCAGTTGCCCCACTTTCGTGTTCAACCCACTCGTTGTGGCCTCAAGAGTGTTGAACCTAACATCAAACTGAGCATCAAGCAAAGCCACCATAATGGACAACGATTGCAGTTGTTGCATAATAGCCAAGAGGGTCGGATCGGAAGGTGGACTACGAGCGTTTATCGGAATGGACGTACGAGATGGACCCGCATGTGGATTAGCATAACCAAGGTTTAGATGCGTGCGGTTGCTCGAATGATAAGGAGGTTTGGAATGCGGCGGATGAGCAAAAGGGAGATTAGCAACGCTGGGTCCCGCTCGATACCCTTGGACCCACAAACCTCCTCCGATTGAGGCATCGTCATATAGAAATAGGGATTCGACAGACATTAAGTGGTCTCATGCCCAATCATTCCACAAGACACACATGGAGGATCTGGATTTGGGCAAGATAACTTAGCAATTCGATCCCGCATATCCGCTAGTTCCTTTTCAAACTCGAACTCCTTGGGGGAAGAAGTTTCACTCACTTCATTAGTACTCGAATATAATGCTCGAGAAGACTTTTGTTGAGAATCTTTGGCTAGAGTGGTGAAAACCTTGAAAAGCACTTGGGGAGGATGAACCATCATATTGCCCCCCACCGACACGTCCACCATGTATTGGAATTGTGGGTCCAACGCTTCATAGAAAGCTTGAATTAAAAGCTCCTTCGGCATGAAATGATGTGGACAACTCTTTAGAAGATCTTGGAAACGATCCCAAGCAGAGTGAAATGGCTCATTTTTCATTTGTTTAAATAAAATTATCTTGACCCTCAACTCGGCCGTCTTTTCCATGGAATAGTAATGATCCAAGAAAGTTGTCGAGAGCTCGTCCCATGTATGAATGGAGTTGGAAGAAATACCCACGAACCATGATAATAATTTATCTTGAAGAGCAGATGAGAAACAACGGAGTTGAAGATGCTCTAAGCTCATCATATTCAGTTAGTGGAAACTCGAGACACGCCATAAAAATTATCGGATGAATTGGAGAGGATCCTCTTTAGCAAACCCGTGAAAGATCAGAAGCCAAGCAAAATCAAGTGAATGGATATCAATAGCCATAAACTCGGGAGGAAGAGATATATAATATGAGACAGTCGCTCCCACGAAGGCCTTGCTCACTTCTTTCATATCAAGGACGGGACAGATATATTGGGCGTTCGGGCTCATACCCCCAAATAAAGCACACGCATCGGGCGTGTCCTCATGAACAACATTATCGGCGCCTCCATAACCCGGACCACCACCATTACCATTCAAATTCATGTTCGTAGTGTAGTTGGAGTTGTAAATGAGAGGAACCCTGAACGCGCTGGGAATCAGGCCTTGCATGTTCGAAAATTGTGTAGGAGCACCATAACCCCCATACGGACCACTCGGATTCATAGAGCCGCTATAGCCAACATGATTTGCACCATGCCCTCCCATGTTGGGTTGACCGTTGATGTTCCCACCATTGGCAACATGGTTTGCACCAGGCCTTCCCATGTTGCCAAAACTTGTACTAAATATCCTATTACCAACATGGTTTGCACCATGCCCTCCCATGTTTGGAATGTAACCCATATTGCCATGAGTATTGGAAATGAAAGCATTAGAAGTGATAGGAAAGGATGCGGTACCTTGGTGTACGCCCATGGCGTGACCATGAGTGGTAAGATAACTCCCTCGAATTCCTATAGCATGATCGGGCAGAGTCATGGGAACGGAAGTCGAAAGCCCAAGTTTATTGTTCGGTGGGGATGGCTCGATAAAGATTTCAACAACATCTTAATGTATTTTGAGAGATTGTGAACAACGGGCTCGGGAATATTAGAGCCTTGAGGATCAACCCGTGGAGATTTCCCGTTGGAATTGGAAAACAGGCCGGTATTCAGAAGATTATTTACCATGTCAAAATGAGTAGCAAGGGGGTATTGTAAACGCCTTAAACGCTTGGGATTCAAAATATAAGGAGCCAAATCGTTTCCAAGGGTTCGACGACCTTGAATATACTCAATAAAAGTGTGCAAAAGAAAACTAGAAACACAAAGAAACTACAATCATATCGAAAACCTTAACCAAGCCGAGTTGCAACGGAGCCATTTTGTTTTGTATTTTTTAGTGGTGTTGAAATAAGAAAAGTGGGTTCATGGCTCGGTATTATCGGAATTCGATTCGATGTTATGGATCAATGTGTTTTTAGATTTTGGAATATAAATGAAAACGAAAGTAAATAGGAATTATGAAATAAACTAACAAGGAAATGTAAAATGCAAGTTGGTCGGATGCCTCGAGCGTGTGCCGAAATTGAAAGTGCAAGCAAGAATGAAAATATGCAAATAAAAGCAATGTTTCACCAAGTACAACTAAAACAACCTAAAGTACAACCATGCATGCATGATCATAAAATTAAAAATAATGCAGTTTAACAAAAATTGAAAGCACCAATAGAAAGAGCACTAAAAGTTGACGTGAAAGTTTAAATCTTTACGAAAAGTAACTAGAGACGAAGTGTAGATCTAGGATTCAACTTAGAACTATGCATGAAACCCAAATCCACAATAAAGCATATGAAATACTCAAAATAAAAATGATCAAATAATCGATCTATGATCTTGGTGTGTCACTCACCTAGATTCCATGGACAAATCACAAGATCTAACAAGAAGTCTAAGAGCTAAGGCAAAATTCATAAAATGAATAACATGCATAAAATTGAAGAACAATGAAGAAAGTAAAGGAAAACTTACTTAAATTGATAAATACTTGAATGAAATTACAAAGAAAAATAAAATCCAAGTGAGTACTTGAATTATTCTTAGGCTTATAAACCCAAGGAAAAGCTTGAAATTAAATCTAAGATTTAAAGCTTCGGAATTAATTCTAAAAACCTAAGAGAGAGAAAATAAATCCCAAACACATGCAAGAGTTGGGAGGAGAGTGGATGCCTTCTTTGGGGCAAGAGGTTGGGTTTATATAGTTGTCTATAGGGAAAAATCATCAAAACGCCACAATCCCCGGACGTGCAGCCGATCAACTGCGGATTAGTCAATCAGTCGGTTGTCGATCGACTCGTGGTTAGTCGATCGAATGATATGTTTAATCCAATCCCAGCTACTGTCGAGCAGCCGATTACGGAGCTTTCGGTCGATCCGTGGTCAGTTGATCGACTGTAGTCAATCCTCAATCAAGTAGTCGATTGACTGCCCAACTTCCAAGTGGTTTGGCTACTGCCGAGCAGTCGATTTGTGAGTTGTCAGTCGATTCAGGATGCCTCTGGCTCGATTTTCTTGTTTTGGCACGGATTTTGGGCCTCAATGCTTTTGCTCGAACCTAGGCGCATGCCAGCACATCTTGGAGCGGTTCTAACTCATTAAACCACCTATAACATAAGGATTTTAAGCTCAAGAACCCATGAATCAAACAAACTTCATCAACATTATAGATAAAGATCTTGAAACATTTAAACAGGAAAATAACCTAAAATCCTAACAGAACTTGACTCAAAACTACTAAAAACGACACTAAACCCTAAGTAAAAGCACGGGAAAAACACCATAATTACATGCAAAACACCAGGGAGATGACCAAGTGGGACTTTCTCCATTCGACTGAGTTGTACGACATCCTCGTGCCCGAAGCTGAAGTATTCTACCACTTTGGCTTGGATGCTCAATCAAAGTGGTCCACGAAAAATCCGTGTGCCCCCTTTGACCGCATCATCCCCTTGAAGGACCCTCCTGATCCCACGAGCTTTACCCACGTTGAGGAAGATGATCAGCTTCACCAGCTCGGGGTTCCTGAGTTCAAGTATCGTGTCCGCCAGGCCTTCCTTGCCTCTTCTTCTCCCCCCTGAACAGTCATTGACCTTAGCACTACTAGCGACTGTTTCTTCTCCCACCTTTGCCAACTTGAGCGAACTTCAATTCGACGCCTAGTTCGAGCAAGATTTCGGATAGGAAACCAGGGTGGCCGAACAGATTGGGGGAGATCTGAACATAGAGGATTATGGGGTTTAGGTTGATTGTCTGCTCGGGATTGTCTTTGAAGCCTGATCTGCTCCTTTTAAGTTTTTGGTCTGTACTTGAACAACATTCTATTTTGTTTCCATTTTTTGTCTGTTATGCTTTAGAGTTTCCTTAAATGTAGGAAACCCTATATTGTACCTTCCTTTATTTATGTAAAACAACTCTTTTCTTGTGTATTTTTATCATGGCTTCGTCATCTTTACTTGATGAAATTGATATCTTGAAGAAGAGAAACCTCTCTTTTTCTCAACAAGAACTTCCTTCTCTCCGAAGAGAACGCCAGCCTTCGGAAATATTTTCGCAGCTGCGTAAACTCTTAGAATGGAAGAGGCAGAAGAAACATCCTTACAAGCGTGAATGGGCCTAACTCCGTCAACTGAATCGCCAACTTCATGAAGAACAGGTTGATTTACTTGAATCAGTATGTCGTTTATCCACCGTCGCCGGTGAGGTATGATCAGAGACCGAGCGAACAGATAAGTACCATCATCGCCTCCATGAGACCGAGCGTGAGCTATTGCTCATTCGATGAGTCTTGGCCTCCGACCGAAGGGCCTCTTCATCTCATCCTTAAGGCCTTGATTTAGTTTTTTCCTGATGTCGTATCTTTTATGTTTTTCCTGGGAACCTGTGTGGATTTCATGCCCTGGTGTTTTCCTTGAATAATGTTAAGATCTTTCTTTTTTCTTGTTGTGATTGGATCACCTCTACCCTTATAAATGTAGTTTTGCCCTTGTGTGTATTTCATGTTTTTGCTCAATTGACCAGGTATTTTTGTAATGCTAGTTTTTTAGAGTTCATGCCCTTAACCGAAAATTAGGTCAGTTTTGTTTGGGATATCCATCCCTTGGACAATCGGTGCTAAACTTCTTACTAACAATCAGGTCAGGTCATTTAGGGCATCCGCCCTTTAGCCAATTGGGCTAGATTTCTTACTGACAATCACATCAGGTCATTTAGGGCATCTGCCCTTTAGCTAATCGGGCTAGATTTCTTACTGACAACTGGGTCAGGTCATTTAGGGCATCTGCCCTTTAGTTAATCAGGATAAATTTCTTACTGACTATGAGGTCGGGTCATTTAGGGCATCCGCCCTTTAGCTATTTGGGCTAAATTTCTTACTAACTATCAGGTCAGGTCATTTAGGGCATCCGCCCTTTAGCCAATCGGTCTAAATTTCTTACTATATCAGGTCAGGTCAAACATAGAAAAAAATTAAATCAAAATTCTTATAAATAATCTTATACATTATCCTTACACATAATGTTTTTGCAAGTTCGTTATATTCCACGCTCGTGGCAGCTTACACCCATCCATTTGCTCCAATTCATAAGCTCCGACAGCAAGCACTTTGACGATGTTATATGGACCCTGCCAAGAAACATCCAACAAACCTCTAGCTTTGCCTAAATCAGCTCGGCGGAGAACCAGGTCTCCTATTCGAAATTTCCATTTGACCACCATTTTATTATAGGTTGCTTGAATCCTTCCTCGTATGTGTTTCATTTTTACAGAGCCTCATTCCCTCTTCTCTTTTAGAAAATCCAACGCCTCTTGTCTCGGTAGCTCGTTCTGTTCTTCATCAAAATCTAGTATTCGATGAGTTTCCCCCTAATCTCTACGGGGATCACCGCATCCATGCCACATACCAAACTAAACGGTGTCTCTCCCGTGCTCTCTTTAGAATTGGTTCGATATGCACATAGGGTCGAACTGAGCTCTTCTACCCATTTGCCGCCTGATCTTTCTAGGCGCGCTTTGATTCCTTGCACTAAAATGTGGTTATTCACCTCGACCTGACCATTCGCCTGGGGGTGATATATAGATGTGAAATGCTGCTCTGTCTTCATCTTCATACACCATGCTCGAATCTGAGCTCCCGTAAACTGCGTGCCATTATCTGACACCAGGATCCTTGGGACACCAAATCGACACACCACGTACTTCCAAAAAAAATGCATTAATACTTCTTCCATAATATTTTCTATGGCCTCTAACTCTACCCACTTACTAAAATAATCAATGGCCACTATTAAGAGTTTCTTTTGGCTTGGAGTTGTGGGGAAGGTCCCTACTAGGTTTATTCCCCATTTCGCGAAGAGGAAGGAAGAGCTCATTGTCATGAGCTCCTCTGTAGTTTGATGAATGAGGGGAGAGTTATTCTGGCATTTGTCACACTTCTTCACAAAGTCCTCTGCATCCTTACTTAAATGCGGCCAAAAATAGCCAGCTCTCATTATCTTACTCGATAGAGTCATAGTACCTATGTGGTTGCCACAACACCCCTCATGAATCTCCTTGAGAACATGGGCGCCTTCTTTCAAACTCAAGCACTACAAAAGAGGCTGCCCAGACCCTCTTCTAAACATCTCTCCTTTTATCAGACAGAATAGGGATGACCTGATCCGCAC
Source organism: Phtheirospermum japonicum (assembly GCA_014905375.1). Taxonomy (NCBI): domain Eukaryota; kingdom Viridiplantae; phylum Streptophyta; class Magnoliopsida; order Lamiales; family Orobanchaceae; genus Phtheirospermum; species Phtheirospermum japonicum. Next base: position 687,710 of record BMAC01000254.1, on the reverse strand, counting down.
TTTTGCTGCGTCCCTCCTATCCTCTGGCAGCTTTCCCTTTTCCAGGTATGCCCTAATGGGGGAGCACCAACCTTCATCTTCCTCTAACGCGCTTATTTCCCATTTCTCAAATTCTTGGTATGCCATAAACAAGGTGATTACTCTCTCCTGACAATTTGTTGCCGAACTAGCCACCTTAGCCAAGTAATCAGCTCGGTTATTTTCCTCCCTGGGAATCTGAAGTACGTTCAAGGCTTTCATGGTTTTTGCAAATTCATGAAACTGGGCTAAGTACTTCCGCATGTGCTCATCTCTCATGTCAAACTCACCTGTTATCTTTGTAGACCAACTGGGAGTCTACCCGAGCATATATGCGCTCTGCCCCAAGCTCTTTCGCCATCTGTATCCCCCTTAGAAGAGCCTCGTACTCTGCTCCGTTGTTGGACAGACAATAGTTCATTTGTACCTCATACTCCGTAGTCACGCCTTCAGGATCTGTCATAACTATTCCTGAACCACAACCAACACTTCCTACCGAGCCATTGGTATATATCTCCCATTCCTTCTCTTCTTCAGAAGAGCTGGTCATTTCCTCCATGAAATCAGCCAATGCTTGGGCTTTAATCACTGTTCGTCCCTCAAAATTGATGTCAAACTCACTGAGCTCAATTATCCACTTTACTAAATGCCCTGAGAACTCTGGTTTACCCATTATTGACTTTAGAGGTAGGTTAGTTCTGTCCACTATCTCATGTGAAAGAAAATAGGGGCAGAGCTTGCGAGCTGTCCCGACCAGAGCTAGCATGGCTCGCTCGACTTCCACATACCGGAGCTCGGCATCATCCAACACCTTAATCCAATAGTATAATGGCTTCTATGACTTTCCTTCTTCTCTAATAAGAATTGTGCTCACGGCTTGCTTCCCCACAGATATGTACAAGATCAAAGGCTCACCCATAATTGGTTTGGTTAGTGGTGACATGCTGACCAAAGGCTCCTTTAGCTTTTGGAATGCCCCTTGACATTTCTCATCCCATTGGATTCAAGCCTTCTTCCTTAAGGCTTGAAAACATGGCAAGCTCTTTTCTTCTGAGTGAGAGACAAGCCTGCTCAGGGATGCTATCCGATCTTCCAGGCGCTGCATCTCCTTTACATTCCGTGTTGGCTGCATATCCATGATGGCTTGATCTTCTCTGGTTTAGATTTTATTCCTTTCTCCGTGACCAGGTACCCGAGATATTTTCTATCTCGTACCCCAAATGGGCACTTCTTGGGATTGAGCTTCATTTTGTACCTTTTCAATGTGTCAAAGGTTTCCCTCAATTCGTTCGCACGTGACGTAGCTCTAGTGCTCTTGACTAGCATGTCATCCAAATACACCTACTTGTTTCGCCTGAGCTGAACTTTAAACATCCTATCAACCAGCCGTTGGTTCGTTACTCCCGCGTTTTTAAGTCCAAAAGGCATGACTACGTAACAATACGTTCCCTTTGGGGTTATAAAGCTAACACGCTTCCAGTCCTCCTTCGCCAACCTAATCTGATAGTTGTACTATCCACTCATCTCTGTATTCTAATTTGTTATGTATTATCTGGGCTTGTAATATTATTCGGACTTGAATGCTGATATTAGCTTGGAGAAGAAGGAAAGAGAAGAGAGAGAGTTAGGAGGAACAGAAAATTATAATTTCTTGCTTATCCTTTCATTTCCAATTTAGCCGAAATATAGCATAAGGTTGGGGGGACCAATTACACATGTCCCCTAACCCATTACATCCGGTGAAATATCCCAACAGATCAAAACAAAAACAAAGCTAATAAAACGGGTTGGACTTAATTAAGGACTGAATTAATAAGAATGGGTCGTAGGCCCATTAAACCTAATAAACTCCAATCGACCCATATAACTCAGAACCCAATCCAAAACCATCTTCCCGAACCCGTATGAAACCGTTGACCTCATCAATTCAATCCTTTTCCTTTCCAACATCTGGCCCGTCGCATTTCTCCCCCATTTGTGCCATAAATTCACAAGCTCCGGTGATTTCATCCCAATTAATGACAGTACCGCCGCCCTCCGAAGATCCTTGTCTCCAAGGATCAAACTTTGAAAATAAACAGTGTAAGTAATCTTCATCCTCCCATGTTGCATTGTGTCTGTTATCATTTTCCCAAATTATAAGAAATTGATTAATCTCACCTCTTTTTCTTCTTGCAACCCGTTGACCAATTGATTCCCTAGGAGAAACCTGAAATTCCCCTTCTTCATACATTAATGGAAGAGGAGCATTTGGTGGGGGTACCTTAGTGGGGCTGAGCTTCCTCTTCAAAAGGGAGACGTGAAAAAACGGGTGGACCTTTGCATCAGCTGGAAGGTCCAATTTGTAAGCCACTTGTCCCACCCTCTCTGAAATTTTATAAGGTCCATAAAATTTGGCCGAAAGTTTGTGATTTTTCCTGAGTGCAATAGAATTTTGTCTGTATGGTTGTAGCTTTAGATACACCCACTCCCCCACTTTGAAATGTTTCTCCACTCTGTTTTGATCAGCATAGAATTTCATGCGTTGTTGTGCTTCCTTTAAATTTGCTCTGAGGTCATGTATTAACTGTTGCCTATTTTGAATGAATTCTGTTATGTCTGGATTTTGTGTGATGATGTGTGATTCCATGAAAGCAGTAGGAGGTTAGTAACCATATAGAGCTTGAAAAGGTGTTGACATTAGGCTTGTGTGATAATTAGTGTTATACCAAAACTCAGCTAGGGTTAGCCACTTGGCCAAGTGTTTAGGGTTGTGATGAGTCATGCACCTAAGATAGTTTTCCAGGCAGTGATTAAGCCTTTAAGTTTGCCCATCAGATTGAGGATGGTAAGAAGAGGTAAAATCTAATTTAGTACCTATAGCCCTAAAAAGCTCCTTCCAGAAGGAACTAGTAAAAACCTTGTCTCTATCAGTAACAATATGTAGGGGTTGCCCATGTAATTTGTAGATGTGGTCCAGAAAAAGTTTAGCATTTGTTGCAGCAGTATAGGGGTGTGTTAAAGCAATAAAATGGCCATACTTGGTTAATCTGTCAATAACCACCAAAATCACATCCTTCCCACAAGATTTAGGAAGCCCTTCAAGTCCATGGAGATATGAGTCCAAGCCTATTGGAGAATGGGTACAGGTTGAAGTAAACCAGGATACAGACCTCCCTCACTCTTACACCTTGCATAAACTTCACACTGTTTAACCCAATTTTCCACCTCACTCCTAATTAATGGCCAATAAAAAATTCTGCTAGCTCTCCTGTAGGTACCCAAAATACCTGAATGCCCCCAAATGCTGAGTTGTGCATCTCTGTCAATATGGTGCCACTGAGTTGAGGATCCTTCCCCACCACTATTTTTCCCTTATAGATGATAAATCCCCCTTGTAGGATAAAATCAGGGTATGAATTAGGGTCCACAGCTTTTGCCCTCAGTATCTTGGAAAAGAATGGGTCATTGGTATAGCTGGCAGCTACTTGTTGAACCCAAGTGGGTAGTGATGTTGTTAGTGCATGACAAGACTCATAAATAGGCATTTGTCTAGATAAGGCATCAGCAACCTTGTTCTCCAATCCTTTCTTGTAGTGAATTTCATAATCAAACCCCAAGAGTTTGGTGATCCATTTMTRCTGSATTGGGTKTACTATTTTCTGATCCAACAAGTGTTTTAGRGCTTGTTGGTCTRTCTTGATGATAAATYTGTACCCTTGTAGGTAGTGCCTCCACTTTTGAATTGCYATTAGCACAGCAAGGARTTCCCTCTCATAAATCGATAGAGCYTGATTCTTGTTGCATAAGGTTTTGCTCATGTAGGCAATAGGCCTACCATCCTGCATTAGCACAGCTCCAATCCCAGTCCCACTAGCATCAGTTTCCAGCACAAACGGTTTGGTAAAATCTGGTAAAGCTAGCACAGGTGCTGTGACTATAGCCCTCTTAAGTTTTTCAAAAGCTACTTCTGCCTCTGTGGTCCATGAGAAACCCCCTTTTTTAAGCAAATTTGTCAGAGGTCTACTAATAAGCCCATAGCCCTGTATGAACCTCCTGTAGTATCCTGTAAGACCTAGGAATCCCCTGAGTTGTTTGATGGTTGTAGGAGAGGGCCAGTCAACCATAATGGCTATCTTGGTGGGATCTGTTGCCACCCCTTCCTTTGAAATGATATGTCCAAGATACTCAATTTGTTTCTGCCCAAAAGTACACTTACTTCTCTTAGCAAATAGAACATGCTTCTTAAGTAATAGCAAAACTGCCTTCAAATCCTGGTAATGAGCCTCCTCTGTCTTGCTGTAGACCAGAATGTCATCAAAGAAAACCAGCACTGATTTTCTTAGCATAGTTTGAAAAACCTGATTCATTAATGATTGAAAGGTAGCTGGTGCATTGCAAAGCCCAAAGGGCATCACTAGGAACTCATACTGCCCTTGATGTGTGTTAAAAGCAGTAAAATACCTATCTTCTGGTCTCATTAAAATCTGAAAATACCCTGATCTTAAATCAATTTTAGAAAAGTATGCAGCTCCTTGCAATTCATCTAGTAGCTCATCAATGATAGGAATAGGATAGTCATGCTTGATGGTTAAATTATTTAGGTATCTGTAATCCACACACATCCTCCAGGTGTTATCTTTCTTTCTGACTAACAAAACAGAAGAAGCAAAAGGTCTGCTGCTATGCTGTATGATCCCTGAATTCAGTAGATCCTTGATAATTCCTTCTATCTCATTTTTTTGAATATGTGACACCCTGTAAGGGTGTTGATGTTTAGGGTTACTACCCTCCTGTAGTACAATGTGGTGCTCCACACCCCTTATAGGTGGGAGCCCCTGTGGCTCCTCAAAGACATCTTGGAATTCAGATAATAGTTCCTCAAAACCTGTAACCTCATTTTCAGCATTAGTTTTAACTTTAACCCAGTGCATCTCCTCCACTTGTGATGGCATGTCTTGATGGATCATTTTTAAAAGAGTAGGTCCAGAGATTAGGTGACATTCATGGGGTGAAGATATGGCATGTATCTTACCCTTTTTCCGAACAAGGAAACAGTGAAGGTCATATTGTCATAGTCCAACTCCACATGGGTACATGATTTCAACTAATCACCTCCCAAAATTAGGTCACAGCCCTCATTTGCTAAAATTCTTGGTGAGAATGAGAAAGAATGTCCCTGCATTTTCCATTTGAGCTCAGCAACCCTTGTTGAACTCACCATCTTCTGCCCATTTGCAACCTTCACTAAAATTGGTTTAACCTGTTCAATGGTACAACCCAGTCTCTTAGCAGTTGTTTCCTGAATGAAGCTCAATGTACTCCTAGTGTCAATAAGTATGTGCAGCCTGTCCTTTCCCACTGATCCATTAAGTCTCATAGTAGTAATGCCTCCTTCCCCTGTGATTGAGTTTAGTGACATCTGAATTTCCTCCATGCTCTCCACATCCCCCTGATCATGAATCTCCTGGTTCACATCTTGTTCAGTGAGTTGCTTCTCTTCTTCCTCAGTCATGATTAAATATGATATTCTATTTTTACACCTGTGTCCTGCAGTAAAAAATTCATCACAATTATAGCATAACCCCTTATCCCTCCTGGAAGCCATCTCAGAAGCTGTGAGCAATTTAAACTGTGGTTTATTAGGCACTAGAGGGGGTCTTAGGGTTGTACTGGTTTCATTCCTTCTGGGAATAAATGGTAAATTGGTTTTTGTTGGAGTTATCAATTTCTTGGTAATTGCATCAAGAGTATGCAGCTGTCTTTTCCCAAGTTCAATAGTTTGTTGCAAGGTTGTGGGGCTGAACATATGTATGAAAGATTGCAGCTCTTCACTTAAACCACTTATAAAACTAGCAATAAAGTATTCTTCAGAGTATGACCCACTGTTTAAAAGTAACATACAGGCTCTAAGCTCTTCAAATTTATCCACATAATCAACTTATGAGTGATTATGTCTCAATTTATTAAATTCAGCAATGATTTTTGATTCTTTCAACTCATCAAACCTGGCTGACAAAATTTCCAAAAATTGGGCCCATGTCAACTCCATTTTTCTGATAGAAAACTGTTGATACCACTGTGATGCCTTGCCCTCAAAATGCATAGATGCCAGGATAACCTTCTGAGCATCAGGGATATTAGGAATTAGCTGAAAATAGCCCTGACATTTCAATATCCAGGACCTAGCTTGAGTCCCATCAAATCTGGGAAAATCAATCCTGGGTAGTGGACTGATTATGTTTTGATGTGGTTGATCTTAGATGGCCCTATGTGATGTCACTGTTTGTTGTCTGGTAGGATTTATGGGTGATGTCCAACTTGAGTTTGGTTCACCCAGAATCGAGCCTTCATCATTTTGTTTCTGCATTTTTTCTGTATTGAGCAGCTGCAATTGAATAGAGGCTAGAGTTTGTGCTAGGTGGTCAAACTTGTTCATCATTTCAGAACTGATCCCATTGATTTCCTCCTGTAATTTAATCTCTGCGACTTCTCTCTTTGCAGACTCCATTTGAAGAACCTGATCAATGCGTTTCTGGGCATCCTGGAGATCCTTGAGCCTGGTACCTTCTGCCATTTTCAAGGAATAAGGTGGCTCTGAGTACCAATTGTACTATCCACTCAGCTTTGTATTCTAATTTGTTATGTATTATCTGGGCTTGTGATATTATTTGGACTTGAATGCTGATATTAACTTGGAGAAGAAGGAAAGAGAAGAGAGAGAGTTAAGAGGAACAAAAAATTATAATTTCTTGCTTATCCTTTCATTTCCAATTTAGCCGAAATAAAGCATAAGGCTGGGGGGACCAATTACACATGTCCCCTAACCCATTACATCCGGTAAAATATCCCAACAGATCAAAACAAACACAAAGCTAATAAAACGGGCTGGACTTAATTAAGAACTGAATTAACAAGAATGGGCCGTAGGCCCATTAAACCTAATAAACTCCAATCGACCCATAAAACTCAGAACCCGATCCAAAACCATCTTCCCGAACCCGTATGAAACCGTTAACCTCATCAATTCAATCCTTTTCCTTTCCAACATCTGGCCCGTCGCATTTCGCCCCCATTTGTGCCCTAAATTCACAAGCTCCGGCAATTTCATCCCAATTTATGACAATAGTATCCCTGAGAGGCGTCCATCATGCTGAGCAATTCACAGCCTGAGGCAGAATCCACAAGCTTATCTATCCTCAGCAAGGGGTAATGATCTTTAGGGCAGGCTCGATTAATATCTCTAAAGTCGATGCACATCTGCCAATCTTCTTCTGTTTTTGGTATTAAAGCCGCATTGGAAATCCATTCAAGAAAATATATTTCATAGATGTACTTAGCTCGCAATAGCTTTTCTACCTCCACTTCGATAATAGCTTCCTTCTCGGGACCAAAGTTGCGCTTTCTTTGTTTTACTAGCTTCACCGTAGAGCTGGTGTTGAGGTGATGCTTGGCTATTACCGGGTCTATCCCTACCAAGTCCTGGGGAGACCAGGAAAAGAAATCCGTGCTATTTCTTAAGAGGGCCACGATCTCCACCAGTACCTCTGGGATTAAGGTCGTTCCCACCCGTACGACTCGGCTATCATCCCCTGGTACAATCTTGACCGTCATCAAGTTTTCTTCACGAGGATCTAGCTCAGGCACAATCACCTTTGTCCTATGTTTCTTGGATCTCCTTACCTCTTAATCTCTTTGAATAATGTCTACATATGCCCTACGAGATGCATATTGGTCTCCTCGAACCTCACCCACTCCCTCCTGAGCAGGGAATTTCAACTTCATATGGCAGACAGAGATCACTACCTGAAATTGGCTACGGTCGACCAAGCATAGCATTATATGAATATGGTGCGTCTAGCACCAGGAAACTCACCGATTTGGTCTTCCTAAACGGTTCATCCCCCAATGTGACTAGGAGATTCACTACTCCCAGTGGGCATAGATCTCCCCCAGTGAAACCCACTAATGAGGTAGTGACCTCCTCCAATTCAAAGTCCAAGTTTAACTTCTTAAAGCAGTCATAAAATAAGATGTATGTTGAGCTTCCTATGTCCACGAAGATTCTTCGCACGTTATAGTTAGCTATGGTAGATGTTATCACCAAGTCATCCTGAAGAGGTGTGAGTATACCACTTTCATCTTCGGGTCCAAAGTAGATGTTCAGTCATTAAGTTAACTGTCCGACCTCACTCGCCTTCCTTGACAGATCTCTCGCAGCTCGTATGTAATTGTTCTGTGCACGTTGTGAGTGCTCGTCCCAGTCCCCTCCTGTAATCATTTGGATCTCTCCTCTTATCTCCTAGGCTTCGTTTTCTCTTCTCCCATTACTACGATTGCTCTCTTGCTCACGCCTATTCCCCTGGCGTCGGTCCCGCCTAAAGGGGTCAGATCTGGGCTCTTCCCTTTTTGTTTACATGAACTCTTTAAGGTGCTCTGCCTGCACCATCCGCTCCAACTCATCCTTCAGATGCATGCACTGGTCTGTGTCATGGCCGTACTCGTTATGATACCTGTAGAACTGATTGGATCTGTCCCTTTTCGGCTTTTGTGCATATGTTCTTGGCCATTTGAGGCTAGGATGTCGCTCAATTGCTTGAGGTATCTCCCCTTGTGGCGAGGCCAGGGGTGTTTACTTATCAAACCTGGGTTGTCCTCCTCCCAAATCAGTCCTGGGTTTCTTCAGTTGTGGCTTCTTGTCCCTATCAACTCACTCCCTTTGTCTATCCCTATCATCTTTCAGTCTTAAGGCTTCCTCTAGGTAGATATAATTTACAGCTCGTGTTAAAATTTCGCCAAACGTCTACGCTGGTTTAACCACTAGCGATTTAAAGAACTCTCCCTTCATCAGTCCCTGAGATGAGGCGCTAATCAAGAGCTCCTCAGATGCTGATGGTACTTCCAGTTTAGCATCCGTGAAGTGCTTAATGTATCCCTTCAAGCCTTCTCCCTCCTTTTGCTTCGAGCTAAAAAACTGAAAATGGCATCTTCTGGTATTTCCTGCAATTGGTGAATTGGTGCAGGAATGCCGAGCTGAACTGATCAAAGTTGCTAATAGACCAAGGTGGAAACTGGTAGAACCATAGCTGGGTTGATTTAGTGAAGGTCGTCGGAAAGACCCGTCACATCACTGCATCAGGGAATTTATGCAAAGTGGCCACATTCTCAAACCGGCAAAGGTGATCCCACGAGTTCGTCGTTCCATTATATTCAAAGCAGTGAGTGGTAAGAAGCTGGAAGATCGTCCATCATGACATTCTCTGTGAATGGGGTGATCCTTAGCACCTGAACTGCCGCACTACCCACCATCATTTGCTTAACCTCACTGACCTCTTTTTGCAGATTATGTATCTGCTCAGTGAGGTCGGGGTTTGTCTTGCTTGAAGTGTCGCTGTCTGAGCTAAAAGATCTCTCCTCCTCATCCTGAGCAAGAGTTATGGTCTTGCGTTGGGTGGTCTGGCCTGGCCTGGCTCTGCCTCCGGCGGTTGAGTTACTTTTGGAGGGGGTGTTGAAAGCTCGACGAATTTCTTTTCCACGGCTGCTTCCACCGCTTTGCTAATGAGGTCAGTTATTTGGCGCAAAAAGGTATCATTCAACGACCCGCCATCAGCACGTGTTGGTGCCCCTGAGGAGGTTGCAGCATGCTCTGCCTAGTTATAGTCGATGGCCCGGCTGCCTCCGGACCCCCCATTGGTGTAGCAAAACTTGGTGTGCCTCCCAGCTCTGCCACGAGATTTCGTGTGAGCCCATCGGATTCCATGATTTTGTCTCATGCCTTAGCTTGGTTCTACCTTTCCCATGGACAACGCCAATTGTTTCGCCCTGGAAAAAGTTAACTAAGAACACCTTCTTCTTTCAAGCAATTATCCTGACCTGTTTCACCAAAAACACGTTAGAAAGGAATAAGGGTGTGCAATTTTTTGTAAAAAATTGAATTGACTGAAAAAGCCGACCGAGTTGCAAAGTCGGTTCAGTTTTTTGAAGGATAGTTCAGTTTTCGGTTTTGGTCATAAGATATTTGGTCAATTCGGTCGGTTTCGGTTTGACTACCAATATAACCGAACTGACTGAATTATATATATATATATATATAATATTAATTATATTTTTTAAAAAAAATTTTATGTCTTAGAAAATAATGGAAAATGAAAAAAAAATAATTCGGTTCGCCCCGAAACCAACCAAAATATTTCGGTTCGGTCAAGAGTCGATTTTCCATATTTTTTTGTTCGGTTCGACCGACGACCGAATTCGGTCAATTAGGTTTTACCAATTCGGTCGGTTCGGTCGATTGAACCGACCGATGCACACCCCTAGAAAGAACCACCGGAGGGATTCCGGTGGAAACCACTCTAATGCTTAAGTCAGTTAAGCGTTTTAGATCAGAATAACCAAAAAACGAGAATGCTCAGAATGTCATACCTTTCCCATCCTTGAGGCTAAAATATTTATAACCTTCGCCAGTTGGGGCCCTTTCGAGATACCGGAAACAAACCCGCGAATCTTTGTCCATACCCACCAAGATGTGTGACACCAAGGTTGTACTCAAATTTGTGCAAGAAGACATTTTCAGTCAGTTCGGGTTCCCGAGAGCCATCATCAGTGAAGGAGGCATCCATTTCTACAATAATTCGATAAATTAATGGCACGATATGGGATCAAGCATACGGTGGCCATGGCTTATCATCGTCAGACATCGGTCCAAGTTGAGATGAGCAACAAGAAAGTTAAGGCCATTCTTGAGAAAACCATTCAATCGAGATGTAAAGATTTGTTGGCTAAGCTCATAGATTCTCTTTGGGCGTACAAGACTGCCATAGGAACTAGCTCTTATCGGATGGTGTATGGCAAGGCATGTCACCTTCCAGTCAAGATGAAGCACCAAGCCTATTGGGCTATACAAGCTGTGAATTTCGATTTGATGCAAGCCCCTAATGTGCGAGGGCTACAACTTGAAGAGCTTGACGAGATATGGAACGAAGCGTATGAGAATGATGAAATATACAAGAGAAAGGTGAATTTCCAGCATGATAAGAAGCTCGTCACTAAAGACCTTAAGGTTGGCATTCAAGTCATACTATACGATTCTCATCTCTGTTTGTTTCCTGGGAAACTCAAGTCACGATGGAGTGTCCCCTTTTTAGTCGAAGATGTTATGCCATACGGGGTGGTGAAGCTGGTCAACAAAAACACCTAAGAGTGTTTGCAAGCCAATGATCATCGCGTCAAACAATATTTTCAAGGATTGAGATTAACTCACGCTGAAGAGACCAAAACTCTTGAAGACCCACCTATCGCCTAGCCGACACAAATTCGTCTAGCTAAGTGATGTTAAACAAGCACTTCTTGGGAGGCAACCCAAGCATGTCATATCCTTTTTGATATTTCTGTACATTCATTCTCTAACCTTTCTTTGTTCTCATTTTTTTGTGTTTTCATTTGTTATCCTTTGTTCTGGTGGTTTTCCTTGTTTTTTGTATAGTTGGGAGAGTCATGTTCGAGAAAGAAAGAAGATTGTTCACCTCTTGAAACAATTTCACACATGTTTGGAGCTCTGCTTGAAGAACGATGATCAAGTGAGCAGAAATGAGGTGCATGGGAAGACCCGTCGATCGATTGAGAGCATTGACACCACAGTGACGTAACCATGCAGTGGGAGTTGATCGACCACATAATCGATGACACATCGATGAACTCTCTATCCAACCCATAGAGAAGCCGTCGATTGACACATTGGGCCAACGAACTCTCTTTCCAACCCATCAACAAGTTGTCGATCGATGCATTGGGCTGACGAACTCTCTGTCTAACCCATCAACAAGTCGTCGATTGACACATTGGGCCAATGAACTCTCGGTCCAACCCGTCGATACCTCATCGATCGATGCATTGGATCAACAAACTCTCTATCCCGATCATTGATCTATCGTCGATCGATGCAGCCATCGACGCTGACCCGGATCCGGACCGACCACTGACTCTAAAAACTAGAATTTTGACCCGGTTAGTCTAAAACCGACCCGACCTACTCATGGGTTATCTAAACCCCCTTTCCTATTCATTTTCCTCTCCTTTAAAGTCACTTTATAAACAAATAAGAAGGAGAAAAGAACCATCCCCCTTTCAAAACCAAAAACCTAATTCTTGTTCCTTCGTCATTTTTTGGTGATTCCTTTGTTTTCCGGTGAATCTCTGACCAAGTTCACCAATTTTGGTGAATTTTTATCACCATTTCCCTTCCTTTTTTATTTATCAACCACAAAATTTAACAATAAAAGGGGGGGGGGGGGTCTAAACTTACAAATTCTCAATCGATTTTCGAGGTAATTCATTTAAATCCACTCGTGGTTCATCATTGTTTGTTATTGGTTGGGTTGGTGTGCCTATTCATCAAGTTTTATCCAAATTATTCACCTTTGAAACTCGCACACCAAGTGTTCAACAAAATCCCCCAAAGAACCTACACTTCTAAATTCATTTCTTTCAACCCACATTCACATCTATACTAGTCTATCATATCTCGGGTGGGTAAATGAAAGGGTATTTCAGGCAAGTACGATGCCCCATTCCCAATCTACTCGAAAGAAGAGGGAACGGTTTTTACATCGATTAAAGGTTGAGGACTTGCATCTCATTGGATGATTGATGTCGTTGAAATCGAGGTGCGGGCCCAAGAAGGGTCGAAAAATCACAGTGATGTCCTTTGGTACATCGAAGGACTTAGGTGCACTATGTTCGCCCAGATGAACCTCCTCAGTTATCACGAACTTGTGCTCGAGTTCTTTTCCGACTTGACCATCTTCGTCGATAAGACGTTCACTTGCTAACTTGGCGGCAATTAGGTTCGGGTACATTAACGCCTCTTTGAAGAAAATTTTGGTTTGGCAAGCAAAGGCGTCTACCCTATTCCTCAAGAGGACAAATACAACGTCGCCTCCTTTTGGGACGAAGTGATGACGGGTAGTCTAGGGAATTGCACCGATATCAATGCACGAGGATTCAAGATGATGCCATCTACGTTGCTTATAAAATCCTACCCCAAGTGGTACTGTGCAAGCAAGAGGTCACTAATGCGACTAATTCGGAACTCATTGTGCTTTGGGGCTTTCATAGAGCTCTCCAACCTCGACTCTACCCCCTCATTTTGAACGAAATCCACAACATCGTGGAGAAGAAGTCGGGAAGTAAAACACCACGCCATTCATTTTCCCCGTTCGTAACTAGCCTCGCCCGCCACTTTAGGTACAGCCCGATCGACAATGGCTATCTAGATCTTGGGGTCTCCACTCTTCCGACAGCCCTAAGCAGCACGTCGACTCATGCTCAAAATGCCAGGTAAGGTGGATCCTAAACTGGTTTGGTCCTAAACCCCGATCGGAATCAGTTTTTTGAGGAGAATCGGGATTTTCAGACGAGAATGTTCAAGAAGCTCTAGCTAATCGATGAAAAAATCGACAACTATCACGAAAGAAATCGTTGAAGCTTTCGAAAGCTAAAATCTCATCTCTCTCGACTCGAGGAGCATTTTGCTGAAGCGGCCCCATCTCAAGCAACCGATTCCCATCCAGAGAAGGACCTCGACGACAATACCTCCACCAAATTCGAAAAAAAACTAATGTTTTATATTTTCCTTTTGTGTTTCTTGTTTTCTTGTAGGCTCCCCTCGACTTTGCCACTCGTTGGATGTTGTTTGGCGCTCGTCTCATCACCACAAGCATGACCATAGGGACGTTTCTCTCTCTTTTACCTTTTACCGTACTTTGATTTGTCTCATGTTGCAATGTGGATATTTTATGGTTTAAGTGTGGGGGGGTTTGTCCTTGATTAGTAAATTCTTTTGTATGCTTGCTTGTGTAATTGGTTTGAGTCGTGTGTATTGATATTAGTTGGAACCTTGATAAAGTGACGTGGTTAGGTGCTTTGGTTAGGTTGTTTAGACTTTCGTTTGACATTAGTATAATTATGGGGAATGAAGTGTAAGAAACCTATGAAATGTTTTTATCATTATTCTATTCATGTTTTGTTCTAAGAGTCGAATACTCTCTATTATCCCTATTTTCAAATGCCCTCTATAGGAATTTTTGTAAATTTTTCTTTTTATTTTGAAGACGTTAAAAATTCCACTTGCTTACTGAAAAAAAATGATAAGTTCCATTTAGCAACATGAGATTGAAGTCAATGAAATCTAATTTTCGAGTTGTAAATATCGTGTTCATCTAGTACCTCGCCTTTATGGGTACTCAAAAAAAAGAAAAAAGAAAAATAATACAAGAAGAGAAATCCTTGTACATGTGAAGTATATATAAAAAGTCGTGCAACCTTTGTACGTATTTTTATTTTTTACTTTTTTGGATTGCATTGTTAAAGAGGCAGCGCATAGATGATTGGGTTAGTCGGGTGCCGACTCAGAGATTTGAGTATGAATAGACTTTGGCCGAGACACGGATGTGGGACTTACATGAAGGGCAACACATTACTTTTAGGTATTCGGAAGGAGTTCTAAACTCCTTATCTCATTGTATTGTGTCGTCCTTTTAGTTGAATTTCCAATTAATTTAATGCATTAACTCCTCGAATCATTTGAATGCATTAGTTGTAGTTTATCGGGCAGCTAGATTTTCTTGTCCACGTCTAGATTCGATTTTTTCTTAGGACAAGAAAAGTGTGGGGGAGTTTATTTGTACATATTTTATATGATTTGTGTTTGTTTTGTGTGTTATAGCGGGTTTTGTTAGAATAAGGTGACCAACAAGCCAACTTGTGACTGTGGTCTGACCATTCTCTTGTAGCACAATCGGTTTTTATTCGTAATAATATCTTTTATACTTATTGGCATTCCATATCTTTTATCCAATGCTAGTTGCATAGGTATGCTCCTGATGAAGTTACTTTATTACGGTGGATTGGTCTAGCAGAACCGTGAGATAATCCAGCACGTAATGTAACTCGTCGAACTTGTTCCTAGTCAAAGGGTTACGCCATAATGAGGATACAGGCCTTTCCCATTAAGACTAGTACTTAGTGTATGTGGACCGCGTCTCATCGGTCACGGTGTATGGACATCGACATACATAAGTAGGTGCTCATAGGATGAGTTCACTGAACTCCCTCATCTAGATATCTCTAAGTGGTTCCCACTCATCGAGTAGATGATTTCTATGGTATAGCGTACAACATTAATCCTTAAGACCCAGACCTCACCGTGACTTCACTAGAGGACAGGCTATGTTGTGACATGTCTCTGTGTCTCTTTGGAGACCAATCAAAAGGGACAACGTTCACATAGTCAGGAATCTAGTGGGAAGTCTGTGCATGGTAGTAGGGGATTCGGACGCATGATAAGTCATGAAGGGATCGTACTGTACATATAAGTTATATCACAAGGTTCTTGCAGGCACTTCATTTGTATCTATGGAATTATGATGCGTTGTTGCTAGGCGCCTCTCATAATTCGTTGGGTTCTGGTTTGACCAGTGATTAAGTAAAATGAGTTTTATTTAATCAGGGACTCTAAGGGACGAGTTCATATAAGAACAATATGTTGTTCGAATCACAATGTGTTGTGAACCCACTGCTAGCTTACACCTGAACCATTGAGGGTCACACCACGTGTTTCCTGATTATTGAAAACGATAGCTAGAAATTAATTGTTAATTTTAGCATAGTTATATGTCAATATGATTGAATCTAAGGTTCATAATTGTGATTATGAATTGAGAARAATACGAGAAAGTTATTGTGGACGCGAAAATATAATTGTTATATTTTTCGGAGTTATCGTTTGTTAGAAATGTTTTAATTCCAATGGGGTCGTTGATTTAAAATTRGGACGGCCCAATAAGCCCTTAAGTTAATGGGACGGTTTAAAGGTTTTTGTTTTATTTATTTGGCCCAATAAGCCCTTGAGTTAATGGGCCGGTTTAAAGGTTTTTGTTTTATTTATTTGGGACGGCTTTTGAGCCCATGGGCTTGTACTTAATTAAAAAAAAATTATAAAATAGAAGAAGAAAAAAAGAAGAAGGGAACAGACGGAATTTCTTCTTATTTCGGCAAAAAGACAAAAACCCTAGCTCCCAGCCATCTACTTTCAGCCGCCGCCGCTTGCCGTCGGCCACCGTCGTTGCACCGAAACGTTCGGTCTTCGTATTCTCCATCGTTATCGAGCTTTCGACGAAACTAGTGCTTCGTCGTGAGAAGATCGGGTTTTACAGTGTGTGACACCAATTCATCGTCGAAGCGTTGCAACCGCCGGACAGCCGCCTTCGCGGACGCGTYGCAGCCAGCCGCTCCCTGACAGCGCCTTCCCGCCGCGCCGCTGCTGTCTCACCGGAGTTCCAGCCGGGACGATAGCCTGCTGCCCGCGCCGGAATCTCTATCGTTCTCCGCAGCCAAGGATCGCCGGATGCCGCACCTCCGCAGCCGAGTCGCGCCGCTGCTGTCATAGCGCCGGACTCCGTCCCGCGTCGCTTCTCCGCAGCCGAGGGTCGTTGCAGCTGACGTCGCGCCACCAGCACCGCACGCCAGCCGGACCTGTCTGCCGCAGCCGCGCCGAAGCCATTTGTCGCTTCGTTGCCGTGAGGTACAAGGTGCTGTGTTATATACATATATTGATAAATGTAAATGTGCAGTGTATTATATAGATATGCATGCTGTGTTTGATTTATATATGTAAAAAGCATGCATGTAGTGTACATAGATATATATATATATATGCGTATTAGTGTACTGAGTATAACATATATATGTGTGTGTGCTAAGTATGATTTTGATATATATATATATATATATATAGATAGATGTGTTGTGTATGTGATATGCATATATAAACTATATGTGTACTCTGCATGTTATATAAATATGTAACTTATAATATTGTATGCATATTGTAATATATATATGTGTGTTTGTGTTAATTGCATGCATTCTCATATATATATATATTACGGCTGCGGAGAAGCGACGCGGGGCGGAGTCCGGCGCGATGACAGCAGCGTGCTTGCATGTAATATATTACATATACAAACATATATATTGTTGATATATGTATAATAATATATAATATATAAATAATTAATATATTAATATATATATATATATATAATTGTTATATATGTGATTAATATATTAAATAGAAATTCATGCTCGTTCGATTTTACGAAAATCGAATTGTTTCATTGAAAAGTTTTTTAAAACATTGTTTGAATTAATTGAAAATTAAAATGGGCCGTCGTCAATTGAATTCGATTCAAATTCCTTTTATATAAAAATTTTTTGTTTTCCGCTGTGCAACAGGCACCGCCCATAACCCAAAGTGGTATCAGAGCCAGGTTTTTAAATCAATTAATTGCTTATGTGTTTTTGCTTTCGAGAGCATGTTGAATTTGTTGAGTTGTTGATTTGGATATTATCTTGTGTTGGGAATTTCTTATAGCTGAATATTTGGTCGGCCTTAGTATTTCACGGAAATCACGTGTCAGAGTGTCCGACAGTCTTACGTGTCAGACTGTTTGACAGTCTTATCCTAAAACTTAAATATTCTCGAGTCTCTATAAGAAAAATCAGTTGATCCATAATTTAAAGAAATTAAAATCAATTAGGAGCCCAATAAGATAATCGATTTTTCAAATCAATTTGAATTCGATAAATAGGTGCTGGATTAATTTATTAATTTAAATTGTTAAATTAATTTGAAATTAATAGAACACCAACTGAATCGTTTTAGTTTATCGTTCATATGATGACTGGATGAAACTAAGTTCGATGATGATCCTAAATTGTAAAGAATCAACAATTGATCATAACTAAATTTCGGATGAGATATAAAATTAAAATCCCTCATTCTTTAAAGGTTAAGAATTAAAATCAGGCTATAAAGAAAAACCGAATCGTCGTTCTTTTTCTTTCCTTCTACCAACGGTTAGATTATGTGATAGCCTCTTATGGCAGTGCAGTATGCCGTGTTAGCGGGGAGTGCTGTCATAAGAAAAGCTGTAATCTAATTGACATTAGATGGAGATTTGTATGTGAGATTCTATTGGTTTGACGTGATTGGTCAGATTAACTGGGGATTGCGTTGACCTGATAGAGTTGAGCTTATACGTCTCACATTGGTAGGTCAGACCTGACACACAAAGATTTTGATATTCGCTGGATTAACCTAGGTCATTATCAAGTGTGAGGAAATCTATCTTTAGGGTCACATTTTGATGTGATTGAAATTGTTTCTACCTTTGAACAAACATGGCTGGTCAGATTAACTGGGGGTCATGTTTGCGTCATTGGACCTAAAGCCCATTAAAGAAAAATATGTTTTCTCGTATTCTGCTAGAGGGTGGTGGAATTCGAATAA
>BMAC01000254.1:653520-668212 GCA_014905375.1 Phtheirospermum japonicum | reverse complement strand
CAAATTAATTTAACAATTTAAATTAATAAATTAATCCAGCACCTATTTATCGAATTCAAATTGATTTGAAAAATCGATTATCTTATTGGGCTCTAATTGATTTTAATTTCTTTAAATTATGGATCAACTGATTTTTCTTATAGAGACTCGAGAATATTTAAGTTTTAGGATAAGACTGTCAAACAGTCTGACACGTAAGACTGTCGGACACTCTGACACGTGATTTCCGTGAAATACTAAGGCCGACCAAATATTCAGCTATAAGAAATTCCCAACACAAGATAATATCCAAATCAACAACTCAACAAATTCAACATGCTCTCGAAAGCAAAAACACATAAGCAATTAATTGATTTAAAAACCTGGCTCTGATACCACTTTGGGATTATGGGCGGTGCCTGTCGCACAGCGGAAAACAAAAAATTTTTATATAAAAGGAATTTGAATCGAATTCAATTGACGACGGCCCATTTTAATTTTCAATTAATTCAAACAATGTTTTAAAAAACTTTTCAATGAAACAATTCGATTTTCGTAAAATCGAACGAGCATGAATTTCTATTTAATATATTAATCACATATATAACAATTATATATATATATATATATTAATATATTAATTATTTATATATTATATATTATATACATATATCAACAATATATATGTTTGTATATGTAATATATTACATGCAAGCAGTCGTTGCAGCCGACGTCGCGCCACCAGCACCGCACGCCAGCCGGACCTGTCTGCCGCAGCCGCGCCGAAGCCGTTTGTCGCTTCGTTGCCGTGAGGTACAAGGTGCTGTGTTTTATACATATATTGATAAATGAAAATGTGCAGTGTATTATATAGATATGCATGATGTGTTTGATTTATATATGTAAAAAGCATGCATGTAGTGTACATAGATATATATATATATATATGCGTATTAGTGTACTGAGTATAACATATATATGTGTGTGCTAAGTATGATTTTGATATATTTATTTATATAGATGTGCTGTGTATGTGATATGCATATATAAACTATATGTGTACTCTGCATGCTATATAAATATGTAACTTATAATATTGTATGCATATTGTAATATATATATGTGTGTTTGTGTTAATTGCATGCATTCTCATATATATATATATTATGCTTGCATGTAATATATTACATATACAAAYATATATATTGTTGATATATGTATATAATATATAATATATAAATAATTAATATATTAATATATATATATATATATAATTRTTATATATGTGATTAATATATTAAATAGAAATTCATGCTCGTTCGATTTTACGAAAATCGAATTGTTTCATTGAAAAGTTTTTTTAAAACATTGTTTGAATTAATTGAAAATTAAAATGGGCCGTCGTCAATTGAATTCGATTCAAATTCCTTTTATATAAAAATTTTTGTTTTCCGCTGCGCGACGGCACCATCAAATCCCCACAGGTTTTAGGTCGTATTTTCTCTTGTTTTTCTTCGTTTTAGTATTTGTGTAAGCCGTGTCGTTTTTATCCCGTTTAACACGTTTTTCTCTCGTCTTTTATTAGTTTTCATTCTATTTTGAACTTCGTGTCTATTTCAGTATTCTGAGCAGAGCCACGCACGTTCCCGTGAGTTATGACCAGTTTGGGATGATGAAAACTAGACATGGACTCACAAAGCTAATGTTGGTCGACCTGCAATCAACGCGTCATGGACACAGTGCCGATGCTCGTCTCTCATCCGCATCGAATAACTCAGTCGATCGACATGCCGAGGCACTCAGCAACTGCCGATCGACGCGCCCGTCGATGAGGCATCGATGCACGCCTACCAGCTAAGTCGATAGCTTTATTCAATCGACACGCCCAGAGTCACGTGGCACCATCGACCGACCGACGGCGTCGAACCGAGAACGACGCCATAGATACTGTAGATCAACTCAAATCGATGGTCATCATTTTTGTGCAAACTTACCATGACTCCCTCCTCGACCAACACTATTTAAGCGTCTTCACTCTTCAACTGAGAGGCAAACCCGACCAGAACTGAACACTTTCCATTCCTAAACCGACTTTTTCCATGTTTTTGAATTTTTAAATCCTTCTTTCACTCTTGATTGATTCTCTTTGATTTGTCACTTTTGATTCTTTATTTTGTATGATCTAGTGTTTGGATATTGAGAATTCAGCTCGTTTGGAATTCTTTGATTTATTTTTCTGCATTTCGTATTCATAATACGCTTTGGGTAATTGCTATAGTTTAATTCTTGAAATTTCTTATGAATCGTGCCTTTTGGTTTTCATTATATTGCTTGTGTTAATCTTAGATCTTGTTGAATCGTATGCTTTGGGTTGATTTTGTCGGTGTTTGCTTGTGAATTTCTTTGGTGATTTTCTCATTAATTTAATCTTAATTTTTGATTCATCGATGTTTAGGTGTTAGTGAATTTCTTGTCTATTTTGGTTCTAGTAATTTGATCGAACACATTTAGTTGTTACTTTTGATTTATCGTATCTTTTTATCGTGTTTAGTTATCATGTTTAGAAAATACATTAGAAACGTTAGTTTAATCAATTACTTGCTTGTTTAAGTTGAAAGTCAATTTGATCAATTATTTTTAGTTCTTAAAGTCAAAATAAACCACCAACTTTCATGATCGTGTGTTTAGATAATATGTGTTTAAACGAATATTTTGATTCCAATTGTCATTTCTCGAGAGATTCAACTCGAGTTAAACTTATCACTTACAATTGCTCCGTTCTCTTGCGGACAAGCTTTTCTGAACAAAAAGTAAGTGCAAAAAGTTTGATTCAACAACCATCCAAATACTTCAAGCTTGTGGAGTTTTGGAGGATGACGAAAGAGTTTGGCAAAGGATGACAGACTGACAAGACTAGTTTGGGAAGCGGTTGATGAGGTAGGTCGGAGTAGAGCAAAAGGATAGAGGGTGAGCAAAATAGAGGCGTGGTGGAGAAGAGCGAGCCTCATTTTGAAAATATGATGATGGTGATGCTCAGAGTACCCATTGGGTTCTGGGGTATGGGACGAAATTGTAAGATGAGTGATGCCAGCAGACAAGAGAGTGGAATGAAGTGCAATATATTCACCACCATTTTCAGAATATAAGGTGAGAATTTTGGATTTGAAATAATTTCCTATGAAATAAAAGATGCAGCAAAAGCTGCTGGAATAAAAAGCAAGGAGCTGACTTTGCCATTAAGAGCAGAAAACAAAAAAACGGCTGAGTGTATATTAATTGATGATGAAAGTAGGGTTGCATTACATCCTTATATAGCTAGCTAACCCTAAACATCATCTCATGATCTACATACACGTATACAAACATGATTCAATAGCAACTTGACAAATATCCAGCTCATACTACACATAACGGCCATTAACCTTGTCGTGTACCTTCTGCCGTGTGCATGGCATGTGCATGACGTCCATCCTGTATTTTTCTTCATTCAAACTTTCATGCCCCCTCAATCTGAGCGAGTCAAGAGGTAAGACTGTAAGTTTGTTCCTCATGCGAACGAAAGATTGTCCATTTATTGGCTTGGTCAACACATCAGCCAGCTGATCTTGAGAAGGTACATGCTGGACACAAACAGTCTTGTCCTGCAGCTTTTCCCTAACAAAATGTATGTCAATATCAAAGTGCCTGGTCCTGGGATGATGCATAGGATTGCTAGCCAAAGCAATTTCACTCTAATTATCCATCCAAATTCTTGCAACTCTTGGCTGATCAATCCTAAGCTCCTTCAATAATTGCTGCAACCAGATTACATCACAGGTAGTATGAGCCAAACTCATATATTCTGCTTCACAACTTGATCTAGAGACTGTGGATTGTTTTTTAGAATTCCATGAAATGAGATTTGTTCCAAGAAAGACACATGAGCCTGTAGTTAACCTCCTATCATCTGGATCAGTGGCCCAATCAGCATCAGCAAAAGCCATTAAGTCCAGATTTTAGGGCAAGTGAAATGCAGTCCATAATTCATTATTCCTGATAAATATCTAATGATCCTTTTCACAGCTTTCCAGTGAGTATCCAGGGGTGATTGCATGAATTGGCTGACCTTATTAACACTATAAGTGATCTCAGGTCTAGTAATGATGGCATATTGCAAAGCCCCCACTATGCTTCTGTATAATGTGCTATCTTGAAAAGGATTACCTTTGAGTTTTGACAAAGGAGGATTGGAGAGCATGGGAGATGACAATCCTTTTTCCCCCTTTATCCCTTCTCTCTCTATGATGCTTTAAATGTACTTTTTCTGACCTAGAAACAGTCCATCTTGAACCTTCTGTATTTCAATTCCTAGAAAATGATTCAGCTCTCCAAAATCCTTTAAAGCAAAATGCTCACTGATTTCATCAATAGTGGCTTGTATCTTGCTCTGACTGCTTCCTGTGATGATTATATCATCTACATATACCAATATGATCATGCACTCTTTATGATCATGCCTGAAAAATACTGAAGTGTCGGCTTTAGAAGCTAAGAATCCCATGGAGAATAATACATTCCCAAACTTGTCAAACCAGGTCCTAGAGGCTTGTTTAAGGCCATAAAGAGATTTTTTGAGTTTGCACACAAGGTTCTCTTGCCCGGGCTGAACAAAACCTAGTGGTTGGTGCATGTAGAGTTCCACATCAATGTCCCCATTGAGGAAAGCATTATCAATGTCAATTTGCTTAATATGCCACTTCCTGAACAATGCAATACTCAATATTGCCCTAACTGAAGCAGGCCTAACCACTGGACTGTAGGTGTCTATGTAATCCAATTCTGGCCTTTGAGAATATCCCTTGACAACTAGTCTGGCCTTGTGTCTTGCCACAGAACCATCTGCATTTTTCTTTACCTTGTAGACCCATCTACACCTCATAGCTTGTTGTCCAGATGGCAGCTGACTCAGTGTCCAAGTCCTGTTCTTGATCAAGGCTGAAAACTCTTTTTCCATGGCAGCTTTCCATTCTGGTACATTGAATGCTTCATGATCATTAACTGGCTCCTCATTTATCTGACATACATATGCCTTGGGCTTGTGTATCCCAGCCTTGGACCTGGTAATC
This sequence comes from Phtheirospermum japonicum, assembly GCA_014905375.1. Taxonomy (NCBI): domain Eukaryota; kingdom Viridiplantae; phylum Streptophyta; class Magnoliopsida; order Lamiales; family Orobanchaceae; genus Phtheirospermum; species Phtheirospermum japonicum. Next base: position 663,128 of record BMAC01000254.1, on the reverse strand, counting down.
ATAGGGTGAGTACCTGCATTCTTATCAGACATATTAGTGACAACAGGAGCATCAATATTCTCAATTGGCAAATCAATAGTTATAACTCCTCCTTGAGGAGATTCTGAGCTGGGAAAGGATTGGGGTGTATGATGTGAGCTTGAGTTGGAGCTTTTTGGTTCATTTATGTTGCTTGAATCTGCAGAACTGGGATAAGAACTGGGATGAAAAGGTTCAGGAGGTGATTGAAAAGGAACAATCACACTGCCAATGATTAAAGATGAAGGTTTAGGCACAGAATCACTGTTATTAGAGGGTGCAGAGAGTTTGTTGTTGGAGAAAGGAAAAATCTTTTCATCAAAGAGAACATGTCTACTGATGATAACTCTACCCCCAGCTAGTAAGACCTTATACCCTTTATGAGCTGGACTATACCCAATAAAACTTGCTGGTTCACTTCTAAATTGAAGCTTGTGCCTGTTGTAAGGCCTAAGAAAAGGATAGCACAGACACCCAAAAACTCTCAGGTTTTGTAGGTTTGGTTTTTGTTTATTCAAAGCTTCAAAGGGTGTTTGATGGTTAATGATCCTTGAGGGAGTTCTATTGATGATGTATGAGGCTGTCAAAAAGGCATTATCCCAATACTTAGTTGGTACCTGTGAATGAGCTAGGAGAGCCAGGCCTACCTCTACTAAATGCCTATACTTTCTTTCAGCTATTCCATTCTGCTATGGGGTGTAAGGACAAGACATTCTATGTACTGTGCCATTATTAGCCAAGAAATTACTCATGGCAATGAATTCTCCACCTCCATCTGTCTGTAGTGCTTTGATCTTCTTGTCATATTGGTTTTCAACCAGAGTTTTAAAGTGCATGAAAGCCTTCAAGGCATCTGATTTGTTTTTAAGAAAATAAATCCAGTTAAACCTGGTAGCATGATCAATGAAACTAATGTAATAGGTGAAGCCAGAAGATGATCTCACAGGTGTGGCCCCCATAGATCACTGTGGATGAGTTCAAGTTCATTATGATGAGTGTGTGAGTCAGGAAAGGGGAGCTTATGAAATTTAGACTTCATACAAGAAGAACACAAAGCATCTCTTTTATTATCATCAGAAAACTCAACTTTACAAGTGGCTAAAGCCCTTTTTACAATGTCTAAAGGTGCATGTCCCAACCTAGAATGCCAAACATCTAAGGAAACTTTATTCTTCAGCTCAGCAGAATTTATTGAGGACTTGGGACTTGGAATAAAATCATGCTCAATGAAACTTGGTTCTTGGGATTTGAGAGTGGTGAGGTTGAAACAATACAGCCCTTCCTTAATGGTTCCTTTGAGAAGTGTTATCCCTGTGGCTTGATCCTTCACAACACAAGAAGAGGGGTGAAATTCAAAAAACAATTGGTTATCCTTGGCAAATTGGGAAACACTGATAAGATTTTTAGTTATGGATGGAACATGCAGTAGATTTTTGAGTATAAAGGAAGGGTCAGAATCTCCACCAGAAAAATATTTAACTAAAGAATTACCAATATGAGAAATTGACAAACCTGCACCATTTCCCATATGAATCTTCTCTCCTCCTTGATAGTCAGTGGCCATGTTTAGATTGCTAAAATCATAGGTAATGTGATTGGTGGCACCTGAATCAGGGTACCAGTAGTTCTCATCCTTTACTCCATGCTCCATTCCACTTGCCACATTAGCACTCATCTGACTGTTTTGATGGAGATTTGCTTGATGATTTGAGCTGCTGATAGGAGAAAAATACATGTTCATCCTTTGATAACACTTATCTGCAGTGTGGCCAGGGATATGGAAAATCTGACACTTAGGTTTGTAAAAACCTCCTCTTGCTCCTCTGCCTCTGTAATTTCCACCTCTAAAAGGACCACCTCTTCCTCTATATCCTGGACCAGGAACACCTTGTGAGCCTCTGCCTCTGTTGGAGGAATGAAAACTTGATCTACCTCCTCTGCCTCTAGTGGTCAAATTCACAGAGAAACCACTGTCTTCTACAGTTCCAAACTGGTTCTCAAGGGTCTCCAGACTATTTTCAAAGCTAAGCAGAATGGAGTGAGCCTGAGTGAGGGTTATAGGATGAGCAGGACCTCTTGAAGTCAGTGAGACTAGAACTGGATTATACTCGGGACCAAGACCTCCAAGAATGTAAAGGACTTGATCTGATTCAGTAACTATCTCTCCAACTGCAGACAATAAATCACAACAAGATTTGATCTTGTTAAGAAAGTCCCTCATGCTTAAGCTCCCTTTCTTCAATATCTGTCTTGTTAAGAAAGTCCCTCATGCTTAAGCTCCCTTTCTTCAAGATCTGTAGCTGCAACCTTATTTGCATCACCTTTGCTTTATTTTTATTTGCAAAGGTATTCTCAATGGATCTCCAGATCTCCGAGGCTGTAGTGAGTCCAACTGTGGTGATAAGCAAGCTTTCAGTGAGAGAAGACAAGATCCATAAAACCATGAGCTGATCTTGCCTTTTCCAATGGAGATAGGCTGGATTGAAACTTTGATCTACTCCTTCATCCACTTCAAGGTGTTGACTTGGTGCTTTAGCATCTCCTGTGAGGTATCCTTCAAGCCCATAACCAGCTGCTGCAGCCCAGATTTGTTGTCTCCACAACAAGTAATTGTTGTCATTCAACTTGATAGAGATAAGATGTGCCTGAGGCTGTGTTATTTGATCAGACATGTTTTATTTAAGGTAAGAAACAAAAATAAATGAAAGGGACGGATCATAGCACAGCAGGCTCTGATACCATATGAAACAAAAGATGCAGCAAAAGTTGTTGGAATAAAAAGCAAGGAGCTGACTTTGCCATTAAGAGCATAAAACACAAAAACGGCTGAGTGTATATTGATTAATGATGAAAGTAGGGTTACATTACATCCTTATATAGCTATCTAAACCTAAACATCAGCTCATGATCTACATACACGTGTACAAACATGATTCAATAGCAACATGACAAATATCCAGCTCATACTACACATAACGGTCATTAACCTTGCCGTGTACCTTCTGCTGTGTGCATGACATGTGCATGACGTCCATCCTGTATTTTTCTTCATTTAAACTTTCATTTCCAAGTAGGGTCCGGAAGCTAGTAAATGTAGCGAAAACATCAGATTTGTGATGAAGGGGATAAAATTAAATATAGTTTGTAAAATGTTCCACAAAAAACATAATATTTAAAACCATCTATCGAGAGAACCGATGAGGTCCAAACATAAGAGAAAATTAATTTAAGAGGTGAAGCAGATGAAATACTGGAATCATGAAAATGTAATTATAACTTTTATTAATTGCACATGAAGTACAAGAGAGGTTTGATAAATTTCTAGTAAGATATAAACTTAACGACGATAAAGACCCTAAGACCTTAGAGGAGGGATGCCCTAAACTTAAATGCCATAATGTTATAGATGGTGAGGTTCCCAGGGCAGACACTAAGTAGAAAATTGAGGACGCCAGCCAGTGGGATGCCCCATGCCTATGTGGAATGTGAAGTAGAATAACCTCCATCTAACGAGCCCTCACCTCAGAAAAAGTAAACACCACAACCACATCATTATCATTACATAATTGAGAAACATAGACCATATCTTTAGTCATAGTAGGACCACGAAATGAGCTTGAAAGTCTAAGAGCACGTGGAGGAGACATGAGATCACTAGTATGTGTAATTTCTAGACCTGAATTGTTACCGAACCACATCATTATATCCCTGATAGGGGAGTGGAGGAGAAATTTATTAAGATTGGTAGTAATATGTTGAGAAGCCCCAGAGTTGAGCAGCCACATACTAGGTGACGGGTTGTGCTACTGATGGTTGTCGTGTGAGCATGGAAGGGCAGCACATATGCGTCTTGAGCTGGGACAAGCACATGATTCCCTTCAGTCGAAAGAGAGTACCGATAGATAGTTCATCGCTTAGTAGTGTGGCCGGATTTGCTACACAATTGACACTTTCTCAGATATAAATGTGGGTTAGAGGTAGATTGATCAAGGCGGTCATGGCCTAAAGAAGGGCAACACCCATTATCATGTCCACATGGAGAACCAAAATGATGAGTCGACGAATGCGATAATTGAAAAGGGCAAGTAGTATCCTGGAACACAGTGAGGGGAGTGGCAAATAGGGCATCCAAATTGATGATTTTTTTCATGTAACTCATTGAAAGAGATGGGAGATTCTCAGGCCTGAATTTCTAGAGAAAGCTCTTTATATTACGTATCAAGACCATGCAGAAATTTAATGACGAGGTCGTCAGAATCTACGGTGACATTCAGCATAAATAATTCACCAAAAATGGCTTTGATGTCATACTTAGTTATGGATTGAGTTCCTTTGATTAGATTGTGGATCCAATTGTTCAAAGAAAAGATGCGGCCACATGACAAACGACCATAAAGATTATAGAGGATGGTCCTGGCCTCACCAGAGGTTTTTGCCGAGGCAACGAATGAGATCATGTTCGAAGAGAGGGAACTGGCAATGGAATTAAGGAGCAGTTGATCTTGATGATTCCCTACAAATTATGTTGGATTAACATTGATGGTACCGTCCTGAGAGACGGTGGCAGGCAGGCATGGTTAGGTTTCATCAACAAACCTTGCAAATCATACCCAATGAGAAACATTTGAAATTGGAAGCTCCAAGCGGTATAGTTGGAGGGTGTGAGTTTGGTCGGGTTGGGTGAGAGTATTGATCACAACGAGGGTGTTGTTTGTAGCAGCCATGGCAAAAAAAGAAAAAAGGAATAAACACAAAGGAATGAGAGAACGCCTATAGTCGTGTGAGAGGAACAAATTTGGCGTAAGCCTAGGAATTACTTGATAACATATATAATTATGAAAAAGTATATCTAACTTTCATTAAATAAACAATTATATATATAAGATGATTCTTTTTAGAAAAGTATTACAAAAGGAATAAATTATTAACACAAATAATAATAATCCTATTATGTGGTATATTACAATTAGCCAATTTTAAGATAATACAAATTCAAAAAATCATAAAGTTTCATGTGTTATATAAATTAATATCTTTTAATACATAATAAATGAATGATAGTTTATAGAGGCTTCCCGGAAAAATGACTAAATTATCTTTTGCTTCATGTTTACTTTTATGTCACTTTGAGTTTCTTTTCTAACTTTTCTCAACATAATAAGAATCTATGGTGTGATGGAGGTTTTTGTAATCCTTCTACGGCCCCATAATTTAATATATATATATATATATATATATTTATTTTTATTTTTTTTTTTTTTTTTTTTTTTTTTTGCTCCCCGATACAACCTTGGCCATCTTAGCAAGTATCCTAACACTCTGTGTGGTTCAGTTGTCCCCCAAAGTTGCTGACGATCGCCCCTGATGCCCAACACTTGAAGTTCAGTCGTTCTCCCTCAAGTTGATGACGCTCCTTATGACCAAACTAAAGGTTCACCCTTGATTCACTAATAGTGCTTTTCTCTTTGGTTCATTAACCAAGCTCTACATCTGTACTGATTCGCGTTAGCACAAGGGTTAACATCACACTTGATTCGACACGTAAACTCTATCTCAAATCCTAAAGGATAAATTATTTTCAACTTTATGATTTGAAATCTTTTATTGGAAAGGATATGGAGAAAAAGGCTCTAGTCGCGGTAGTCTTCAAGGGAGTCTTGGAATTGCTATTTATAGATGGGTCATTTGAATTTGACTATTGGAGAGCTTTTACGAACTAAGTGTGTAGGGTATATTCGTTGGGCCCTTATGTCTATCGCCTATGTCGATTCCATGTGAATACATTTAATGAAGCGTTGTTGAGTTAGAAGACACATTTAATGACTCATCAATAGAATATTTAATTCTAGCCAATTGTTCTCTGATTGTCATCTCACTTTTTTCTGAAAACTTGAATGTCGACTCTTAATAATAAGAATATTTGTCAATGTCTTCGTATAGTGTGCAACTATCAACTGATCTAATTGTTAAATCTTCAGGCTGCAGATGTGGTTATCAACTTCTGATTTATGTTGTGTGTTGTTGACTTCATTTTCTCTTTCACTTAGTTGTTGACTCTTCTTAATAGTTCTAATCCTACCAACTGAAATCCCTAAACAAATAAAGATTACAAGTGAATGGGGAGTCTAGTTATATTACACTCTATCAATTTCATCATCAAAACATATAATATTTGGACCTAACATGATGTTTTATTCTTCTTTAAAAAAATAAATAATATTACATGTCAAATGTATTTAACAAGTCTATATTTTTTGGACACCTGAAATAGTCAGGTGGCCTATCTCGTGAGGACAAAGAATATTACTTTTATAACTTTACACTTCTTTTCAATATTTCATACTTATTAGTCTTTCTGAAAAATGGTAGTATAATCATTTGATATTTACAAATACATTAAATATCATTCTCAATTTGTGTGAAACACCTAAAGGCAGCGAGTAAAGTGGAATGGAGGGAATATTTATTAAGGGAAAAAAAGGAAAGGGTAAGATACCTCGTAACAATATAAATAATACGCATGAAATATTATGGTCTCCACATGTTCCAGGGTGCTTCTACCTCGTTGTTCCTACTTTTATTAGTTTAGATGAACCGTTTGTGGTGCTCATCCTTTAAAGTTCATTATATGTTGCTCCGAGTTTTGTTTACGTTTTGAGATTCATTCAGGGCTCATACTAGTTCATGATTTCTTACTACACGTGGATGGGTTCCCCTTGCCAAGAATATATAACCTACATGGGCCTTGTGCTTGGCTACGCTCGATGGGCACGCACCCTTGACATCTTTTGGGTGGTTGACTCCCTCTTTGGGACGGTGTTATGGGACCAACTTTGTAGGCCCTATCAGGTTATATAATCGAACTTAGTCCTCCACTTTGGACTTTTGTTCTGCCTCAACCTCTACCCTTGGCGTGCCATTCCATAAAAAGTGATTTCAATATGTGTTTAGAGTCAAATATATTCAATATGAATATCAATGAAAAAAAGTTTGTCAACTTGAATCCTGTATATTTCATGAGATGTTTCATCTTGGGGAAATTCTCATATGAACTATTAAGAAAATATTTTATCCCATATAGTTTGTTGAAATATTAACTTCCCATTTAATCCAAATTACTATATGAGTCACTAGTGCAGAAACAGTTTTTTAGATCGCCCTGTTTTAGTTATTCTAGATCACCCTGCCCAGGCGTTCTGACTAGAGCTGTTCTAGAATATCAGATTTTCCAGATCAGCTTTCTGAGGCGTTCTAGAATATAGTATATTCTAGAACGGTTATTTGAGACGTTCTAGAAAAAAAATTTACCCGTTCTAGAAAACCAGTTACCCGGTTAATATGTTCTATAAAATAATATTCCAGATCGGTTAGACAAAAAGACGATCTAGAAAATATATATTCCAGAACGTCTCTCCCGAAATGACGATCTGGAATATATATATTCTATAACGGCATTTTCGAACAGGGCGTTCTAGAATAAAGATTTTCTAAAACGTTTATTTCAATGGCGTTCTGGAATATGTATATTCCAGAACACCATTTAGAAAGAGACGTTATAGAATATACATATTCCAAATCGTTCATTTCTGTAGAGACGTTCTGGAATATGTATATTCCAGAACACCATTTAGAAAGAGACGTTCTAGAATATACATCATCCAGATCGTCTTTTTGAGAGAGACGTTCTAAAAAAATGTTTGTTCCAGAACGCCCTTGTGGGAATGGCGTTCTGGAAAATGTATATTCCAGATCGTCAACTTCGGAGGGATGTTCTGGAATATGCATTTTCCAAAACGTCTTTTCAAAGAAAGTCGTTCTAGAATATACGTCTTCCAGAACGTCTTCGGGAAAGTCGTTCTAGATCTAACAGTTTGATTTCCCAGTTTTTCTCATTTTTTTTTCCAGATTTGCCTAAATTAAAAATCTTTCACAAAACACCAATCATTCATAATCCAAAAATTATCCATTAATCACAATAATACATACACACCAAAATATATCAATACGAATAACATAAGTCACCAAATACACAATCACCAAATGTTAAAGTAGAAATCAAACAACACAATTCGCCAAATTACATGTTCACCAAAAAGACGAGTACCTATTTTACTACCATTATCCACAAATAGTTTGTTTGTGATCAAGCAATAACCTCTAATAAATACTCCGCCCAACGTCTACGTACATCATCAATGTCATCGTCCGAATAAGGTTGTTCCATGTTGAGTGCCTGCAAATCAATGAAAAACAGGAAAACCGGAGATAAATCTTTAAGTTGATAATCCAATTTCGAATAACACAGATCAAAAAATAATCACAAACTATGTAATCACATGTCAATAAAAGCTCAATTCCTAAATCAACGCCCTTCACCAAATCTCACGCACCGGTCTTCTAATTTAACTTTCGAGCTGAAAATTTTTCTGCATTCCAAACTACCCACAAACTATCAATCATATCAAACAAAAATTTCGAGACAAAAAATGTTTTCTGGATCTGTTTTGAAACTGTTTCTCCCAAAAAGTCTAACTATCCCATGAAAGATAATAATAATAATAATCTTAAACGTGAGATTCATCGTTACTATCGAAATCTACTTAGAATTTTATTATTTTAAAATTATTATATCTAATAAGACCCAACCCACCGTCTACAATCTAATTATTTTTCAGTAGGGGGCTTGGGACCCTATAAGCCAAGCCACTGGCTCTGACCCCTTTTCTGCCTGATAACTCTGATAAAATATTTGTGAAGAAAAGAAAAGAAAAACAAGTCAGAGCTGAAAAGACAAGAGCTTAGGAAGAAAAGAAAGAGGGCAAGATACAGAAAGTGCAGCAGTCCCACTTTTATTACATAGTTTAGTAAGTTTGCATCACGTGTCGTGCTTTCTTTTTTTGTCTCTCTTTGGACACATATACTTGATTTATTTATTCGGACACATATACTTGATTTATTTACGTATGACAATTACCTTTTCAAACGAGTCAACAATGTCCAATTGGATGATCTCCAGCATATGCCTCATTACAAAAAACCCGCATGTGTCCGATGTCTTTCGTTGGTCCAAACACTAAAAATAAAATAAATGATTAATTATAATAAATTACTATACGACTTGAATTTACATAAATATCCTTTATGCACAATAATTTAATTGACTCCAACAAAGGGCAAATAGATTACAATAAATTTACCTTCGGATAAACCCATTGAGGCTTATTTAACTGGTACGTGTGAGTCCCTTCATCATTTGGTATGCATTACATGCCCTATACATAATAAAAAATAACAAGTAAAAAACAAAACAAAAAAAAAATCAGAACACAAAAAAAAATTCTATAAAACATACATCTCAATCTTATCGGAAATATTTTTTTTCGGCTTTTTCCCCTTGGAGCAAAACCAAAACACACTATTGTTTTTAGGACAAAGAACCATCAATTGCCAATAATTCCTACATAACATGAAATTAAGACAACATAATGAAATAATGTGGTCTGCCTATATGTGTTATGTGACTTAATTGTGTATTGCTGGATCCTTCATTGTCTGTTAGCCCTAAATGTGGTCTGCCTATATGTGTTATG
>BMAC01000254.1:612195-645564 GCA_014905375.1 Phtheirospermum japonicum | reverse complement strand
CGGGCCTCGCAACCGGGCTGCCGCCTCGTCGCCGGATTCCATCCGCCGCGTCGTTCCTCCGCCGTGCCACGAGCAACCTGCTGCTGCCGTGAGGTACATAGGATGACAATATATATATATCTGATATGTGTGTATGAAATGTGTGTGCTGTGTATGTTTTTAAATGTTAAATGCATGCATGCAGTATGATACATATACATAAAACATGCATGCTTGCATGCATTAGTGTATGATATATATATAATTAAATATATGATTAATATAATAATATATATATAATTGTTATATATAATGTTAATATATTAATATAAATATATATATATATATATAATTGTTATATATATATATATATGTTTAATAGAAATTATCATGCTCGTTTGATTTTGTGAAAATCGAATTGTTTCTATTTATTAAAAGCAAATAAAACATTGTTTGAATTGATTGATTATAAAATTGGGCCGTCGTCAATTGAATTCGATTCAATTAATTTAATTTTTAAAAAAATTTGTTTTTCGCTGCGCGACGGTACCATCAAATCCCAACATCCAGAAATGGTGAGTAAAATGATAATAAATAATACTATATACCACATCGCCTTTTTAGGACGTTCTAGATATTTAAAAAAGAGCGATCTGGTATATCTAATATACCACAACGTCTATACGAAAGGGCGATCTGGTATATAGAATATACCAGATCGCCCTTTCATAATGACGTTCTAGATATAGGATTTACCAGATCGCCTTTTCAACGACGATCTGGTATATCGATATACCAGATCGCCTTTTTTAAAGACGATCTGGTATATTGATATACCAGAACGCCTTAAAAAAGGCGATCTGGTATATAATGCTTTTATTACGAAAATGCCACCGGCTTATATTCCAGGTCGTTTTTTTCTGAGGCGTTCTACATTGACTGTTCTAGAATATATTTTCTGCACTAGTGAGTGTAATAATATATCATACTACAATGTAGGATTTCATACTAATCATGATATTTCATATTTTTGCGTTAATATCACCTGCCACCATCGGCCTTGCTGTCGCCGGTCAAATTTTATACTACATTTTGGAGTCTCATGCTTCATCATGAGATTATATACTACATCGTGTAAACTCATACTATATGTTAGAATTGATGTAAGATATTGTAAAGTTGTATTAAGGGATCTCCCACGTACTAATTATTGATATCATACTACTCAATTTAATACTGAGAAAATTACACACTCCTTTGAAAATTTTGAGAAATTACATACTGCTAGCACAATATGGGAAGTTCATCAAACCTGAACAATTACATATTACTCATAAAATTCTCGAGAAGTTGCATAATACACTGCAAAATCTAGAAAATTATATACTACTTAGCAAAATTTGGAAATCACATACTACTTGGAGAAATGTGGAAAACCACATAATAAACTGGAAAACGAAAGAACATCCCCATCATACCTATCTGAACATAATATTTTATCTTAATCACTACCATCAATCTCGAACATCAATATAAACAAATCAATTCTTCTATTAACACCATCAGTGCTACTTTCACTCTTGAATCTTTTGGCTTTGTTTCACCAAGCCTCTCATGTATGCTTTCAAGTCATTGTAGACCTAATTTGCCTGCAGATAAAGTTGATAGCGCAAAGAAGTCAATAGAAGTTCCATACTACATAAAATCAAAATTCAAAACTGCGCACCATAAAATAAGATTTCACCAAGTATTATGAGTTTAATTAAAGTGGTATGAAAAAAATACATTAGAATGAAAAGAAGAAAAGGTTTCATTTGTTCTTAAATATTATAAGATATGATTAGAAACTATGAGACATTAGATTTAATTTGAAATGTTTGATAACATCGTATTTGAAAACTTAATTTGAAATATTTGAATAACATCGTATTTTCATATACGATGTTATCAAACATTTCAAATTAAATCTAATGTCTCATAGTTTCTAATCATATCTTCAAATACGATGTTATTCAAACATTTCAAATTAAATCCAATGTCTCATAGTTTTTAATTCATATATTATAAGATGTAAGAATAAATGAAACCTTTTCTTCTTTTCATCTCTCTCTCTCTCTCAATAAACTGAGCCACATAACATCTTAAAATAGAAAATTTCACATGCAATTTGAGAACCTTTAATTGGCGAATTCACACACCCACATAAAAATTATTAGTAGCAGTAGTAAAGTTTGTATATCTTAGGGGTGTATGATGCAGGACTCAATTGATATATAAATAATGTGCGATTAATATAAACTTATAAAATTTATATTCATCACATATTTTGTATATCCATTATATTATGACAAATATAGAAGAAACGTGTGATAAATATAGGAAATTATCACTTAGACGAAGTCTGGAATTTGATATAATGACAAATCAAACCGAATGTATTTATCGTCATGTGCACTATTTCGATCAAGTAGTATCAAGATTACAAGTTGTCATTGGTTTGCCAGTGTATTTTTGGCACATGCAAATTGCAATTTCTGACTTGTAAAAGCAGTCTAAAAACGACCGCGTTGCGCTTTCTGACTAGCATTGTCAACCTCTCGCCAACTTGTCAAAACAGAGTAAACAAGACATCGCCCTTGCGTAAAAAAACAGGCACATGACCGGTATTACTGTTATAATATTCATTCATATACCTTCTTTTTTCCTTGTTCCTCCTTTTAACGCAAAAACAATATGTAGCGGCTTCTTTTATTCTTTTACAAACCCACAAAGAAACCGCAAAGAAAAAGATACAAAAAAAAAAAACCTTTGCCCTCCACCACTTGTTTCTTTTTTCAATTTATATAAATCCTAAATTAAATTTTTTACTAACTCTGTGCCCCAGAATAGAAATTCATTTGTTTCCCCCATTGTCTTCTCATTTTACCTCACAATTCAATCGCCATTGAAGTTGCTCATCCCAGTTCTCTGCTTTTATTCCCCCGAATTATTTACCACAATGGTGGGAAAAAGTGAAAATTCGGTTCAACAAATTAGGTCCGTGAATGAATATGGAGATGGGGTTTCTTGGTTCAGGGGCTCAATTATCGGGAAAGGAGGGTTTGGGTGTGTTTATTTAGCCAACCTCAAAAACCCCAAATCAAAATACAGCTTCTTCCCAGCTTTAATGGCGGTAAAATCGGCCGAGGTTTCTATTTCCGGCTCGATTCAGAAGGAAAGGGAAGTTCTTAGCAACGTCAAAGGTTGTCCTGATATAATCAAGTGCTTCGGTGAGGAGACGACAATGGGCCATAATGGTGCTATGGTTTACAATCTGCTGTTGGAGTACGGCTCCGGCGGAACCCTAGCCGGCCGGATCAAGAAATACAACGGCGGCGATGGGCTGTCGGAATTTGAAGTTAAGGTCATCGCAAGGTCAATTTTGAGAGGTTTGTGTCATATCCATGGTATCGGGTACGTCCATTGCGATTTAAAGCCCGATAACATTTTGCTGGTGAGCGATGCTAAGAAAAATGGGTTCAGGGCGAAAATCGGCGATTTTGGATTGGCGAAAAGGGCAAAACAGGGAGAGAGGACAAAATCGGGGGAGGCGTATTGGCGTGGTACGCCTATGTACCTACCGCCCGAGGCCGTGATGGATAGCGAGCAAGAGGGCCCGAGCGATATTTGGGCCCTCGGGTGTATCGTGCTCGAGATGCTAACGGGGAAGCCTCCATGGGCCGCTGAGAGTAACGAGGAAATTCTTGCGAGGATTGGGCCGGGCCGGGAGTTGCCTAGGGTACCAAGGGGGGTATCGGAGGAGGCAAGGGATTTTCTGAAAGGTTGTTTCGTGAGGAGGTCGATGTTTAGGTTGACGGCCGAGATGCTTTTGAACCATCCGTTTGTCGAGGGTTTGGGCGACGATGACGAGGAGGAGGAGGTCGTCGACGATTTGAATGAGATCGAGTCGATTTTGTTGGTTTCGGAGAGTGATGATGAGTTTAGCTTCGACTCGTGTTGTTATTGGTCGGACGATGATGTTGAGAACGTGGAGAATGAGATTGAATTGAGTATTTCGGAAGAAAATGAAGGTGTTAGTGGGTCAAGGGTTGACTTTGACTTTGACCGGCCGAAGAAGAAGGCAAGAAAGGTTTCGCCGGAGAGTGAACGATGTTATCCGGTTAGCTTTACGGTGCCGGCGGGTGTTTAGAGAGATAATTTGTCGACATTTATTGGTGACTCAATTTTGGTGTGAGAAATAGGCTTTGGGTTTTTTTGCTATTTTTGGTTTAGGTTTCTGATTCATTAGAGGTGGCCTAATTATTTCTGTAATAGTTACAAGATTGAAAATAGATTGATTCTTTTTTGACTTGTTTCTGTGAGATTTCTTGCTAATTCCAGATTCATGAGATATGTTATAGATATTGTCATTTTCTTGTTTCACTTGGAATCAGCATCCAGTTCAATGGCTTAGATATATTTTGTGTCCCTCTGAATAAATGCGCATCTTATTGCAAGCTATTTGTTAATATTTTTCCAATTTCATAAAATGTGAATTGTGAAGAGAATCTAAACGTAGAAGCAAGATCTACAAATTTGTTACTGCTTATTCACTACAGATAAATCAGCACTTTGGTAAAAGTGCTTATGTCCATAGTATCCTAAAACTTGAAGATTTTCCATTCGATGGTTTTGCTCGGATGGGATCCCGTATTGTCACCTGTATAATAATTTTCAAGCGTAAATCAAATCTGAGTTGTACAATTTTATATTGTAATTTATTGTTGACAGTCCTGTTAAAGTGAGTATTTTGTATATACATGATAATCATCTGTGCCAGGGAATACGAGATGAAACTATTTTATTGAACAGAAAATCGTATACATTTTTTGGAATAATAAATTTTCATCTTATGAGTTAACTACAAGAACTACCATTGAGATTTTACAAATTAAAAAACCGAACTGTTTTTCTCAAATTGTAAACACCCACTTGATGTTTACACCTAGTTTCTTAACAAATATCCAATCTTGAAGGTGCAATATAATTTAAAAATATCAATGGGATATATGTTGTTCTGGAAAATAGCGGGTGTTTCTTTCCATAATTAGATTAAATGTAAATTTTTTATTTTTTTTTTGTTCTTTGTTTACGGCAATCTTTCCTTGTAAGGTCTGCCATATCTAAATGTCATTATGACGTCTGATGTCTTTTGCCACATGTCCTAACTGTTCTCATGACATTCATTGAAAGATACATTTTAAAATGCGTCCAAAATGTCCGTATATTGTATTTGGAATAATAAATTGAATGATCAGGCAAAGAAAGGTATCAAAACCTAAACTTTTGTACCATAGTAGATTTATCTTAAAGTTTCTCCTAGAGTCCTCGTATATATGACTTCTCAAGAAAAATAAAAACGCAAAAAAAAAAAAAAAAAAAAAAAAAAAAAAAATCTTCTTCCCTCCTGCATTTGTATTGATTTATTTGGTGCTATTTTTCTCTTTCACAATTTTATATTCATTTCATTCGAAATGATAAATAAATTATTGTGTGAGTTGTTTATCCTTATAAAGAAAAGAGTGGTTCCAATTTCGACATGTTTCACCAAAATTTAAGGTCAGGTATGAAATCCAGCGAGCTTGGTCTTTGTATAAGTTTGTATAAGGTCAGGTATGAGTCATATAAATCAAAAGTGGGAAAAATATAAGACGTTTGCGCCATAAAATTTTGGCTCCTAAAACTGCTAAGCCTTGCGAATTTAGAATTACCATAAATTTAAATTTAAAAAAAATCATGAAACTGCTAAACCCTGTCAGATATTTTTAGAATTTTTATAAATTCAAATTAACAGAAATCTCAAATTCTGGCTCGTACAAACAAGAAAAAAGCGAGGAATCCCGGCAAATTTATTCTTAAATCTCACCCATTTGCGAAAATAATTTCTCGATCCACATTTTAAAAAAAAAATACTTCAAAAATTTAAAATCATTTACTACTCGACCTTCTTAATTTAGTCTTTAAAGACAAATTGATTTGATGATTTCATTTATCTTGATGAGAAAAGGCACGACACAATCCTGAGACGGACCACCGAGGAAGGGGCTTGGAACCCGCTTGTGTATATTCGTCCCACATTGGTAAAATCAAATCATATTGCATTTTTTATTGTAAGGGAGATAAAATAAAGCTCATAAAAAACACTAGTCACTAAATATCCACTCCTACAAGGACCTAGTTTTCCAACTTCAGACGAAGATATTGTCGAGAAACAAATCAAATATATGCACCAAATTTAGATATCCTGCGAGCGACTAGAGGAGAAATAAAAAAGAAATCTATCTATTCCAATGATTTAAGAAGGCGAAACAATCCCGCTGCTTCTCTAATCCGGGAAAACTCGATGCAGAATGCTTGTACTTCAATGAATATGTCATGAACTACAAAAAAAACATAACCGTTACAAATGTATTCTCCTGAGGGCATATTTTGGAAACTCATATTATGCTAATCCATATATTCTTTTCTTGGGTAATATGATTTAGGAGTACACCACCGATGTTCCGCATTTTCTTTTCTTTTTATTTTTTTTTAATTTGATTTTATTTGTTTTTGGTTTTGAATGGTAATTTACAAAATTTGCAATGCTCACACCAAAGGGCATAGTTTGAAATATAAATTTTCAAAACGCTTACCATTAATTATTTTGTTTCTGATCAAACTTTGAAGAAAAACACAAACCAATCTCACGAGTCTGTTCTGCATATACCTATCCTGAAAAGCAGGAAGTGTGAACTAGTTAGCACTCCCGGGTATGAAACGACCAAGACAATATGTACTGCTTTTTATAAAAGAAAACCGGGGGGTGGGGGGGTGGGGGGGGAACAAACCTTGATGGCCTGACAAGCACTTATACAATTTGAAATGTAAGTGTGCAAAAACTCAGTAGGAAGCTCGATTGTAGTAGTCAGCCTGTTCACAACTTCCATGGAGTGAAGACTCATCTCCATATTTACAAGAACTGTAAAATATCTGACATGACAGTTTCAAAAAAGGACATTTGCAAAGTCAAAATCAAAACTACAAAGTCAAAATAAATATTGAGTTGTCAGTCAAAACTCAAAAGACAAAATCATACTCTGTTATTTCAGGTGAATTCACTAATTTAATGAGAACTTCAACTGCAATCATGGGATTGTTCTCCACTAGATCCTGAAAATATTGTGTTGAATCGGAGAGGGGAAAAAGGGGGGGAAAAAAGAGGGGTGGGAGGGGTGGGGGTGTTGGCAACGTTTTTATTCCAAGAGAAACATATATATAAAAGTACATGACATACTGGAAGCTTTGTAGGTGTCAGCCCACAGTGATATACAAGCTTCGGGTCATTTGCCAACTCCACCAAAACTTGCTGAAGAAAATAAATAAGTTAACCACATTAATCACAAGACAAAGCTTCATACTTCGTAAGACAAGCGCAATGGTATTCTAGGTACACGGTACGCTAAAGATTTATAAATAGTTAAAGCGACAGAAGATACACTTTTTATAGAAGATTGACTAACTTTCATGTTAAGCCGGTCCTAATTATTCATAGCTAAGAGAACACTTCCCACTATAATTTAAGCACCAAATAAAAATTATTTCCCTTCATCTCAGTGAAAATTCGAAATAATGGCCTACAGTTATCACAGAACCTTTCTAGCTAAATACAACATTCATCTCTCTGATATTCAGGGATGTCCACGGCAGTGTTTAAGCTACAGATATTATGCAACGAGAAAATATTACTCCCTCCATTTCTAAATAATAGTCTTCTTGAAGTTTTTTTTCTAAAAATAAGGAACTAAAAATATTCGCTGATTTACCCTTCAACTTACAATTATTTTGCTCCTAAATTACATCACACACTCTCTCTTACACACACACACACATAATTATCACATTATTTCCATAAATGGAGATGCTTCAATTAATTAACCTTATTAAAGAAGATGATAATGAAAAGAAAGAAAATATATCGGGATAGAGGTAGGGATAAAATTGGAACAAATACGCATTTTATTCTAAAAAGACAATAATTTGTTACAAAATCAAATCTCTAGAAAGAACTTTATTCGGAAAGGGAGGGAGTAATTGGTAATAAATTGTTTATTTTGCACAGGCATAATGCTGAGTGCTCTGGAAATCCACAACCGGCTTTGCTAAGATCAGAAGAATCCATACAAATCATCATAGAATTATTCAATAAAACTGTAGAACACGCGAAGGGCCAATTGAAAACTATCACTTCACTTCCTTGAAACTAGTCAATCCAAGTTAAAACTTAAATATTCTATAGATGAAATACATGCACGGAAATCTGTAGTGTTTGGAGACCGGCAAGAACAGGTACCTCTTGTTGAACCGGAATAAGCGGAGCCTTCAAAGCTTTTCCAATTAAATCTCTAACTGCTGCTCCTCTGCTAGTATCAGCACACATACCATAGTCCCATAAAAGCTCATGGTTGATTTCGGGATTCAGCCACAATAGCTGTTTAAAGCCAGACGAAAAAAATAATATATATGTATATATTTCGTGCACCCGGTAATGACGATACATGAGAGCTAACTATTCTAGGGCTCCAAATACTATTACCTCGCCATCCATTACTGGAAACCTAGGAGGTGATGGCCTGATCCACTGTGGACTTAATCCCTCGAGTGAAGAGGACGAAATTAATCCAGCAACGGTTTCGTCCCTATTCCCGGAGCCAATTTTAGGTGTAAGCCCAGGTTGTGCATCAAACCTGAAATATGACATCACGTGAACAAGCATCGGATAAATAAATGGTACTACAGAAAAAATATTATTTATAGTAACATCACATGAAGACATGAGCAAGAGTCGTACTCAGGCGAATTACTATTACATCCACGGGGCACATCAGGATCGGGTAATACATTTTTTACAGCATGGTCCTTGAAATAGAATTTAAATGGTTCTGACAGAGTCTTATCACAATATTGTTGCTGCAAATGCTCCCGTGTTGGAAAGGACTGGAAATGCAAAAGAGATGGAAAATGATCATTTAAAAGGGCACATGAAAATAAGATTAAAAAAAAGTCTATATTAAATGCTTTAGCCAAGATGTCACAGCTGTAAAACTACTGTTATAAGCAATAACTATCACTATATATATATATATAGAACTTACATGTGATGAAAGGTCAAAGTTTTTCACGTAATCTGCTGCGGATTGTTTCAGAAGCTGCAATAAAAAAGCTGTAATTACTTGTAGAAAATGAGAAATAAGCAGCTCACATGACAAACAAAGACTATCCAATGCAAGCAATAAGCATAATATTGTTCTCATATCCAAAGTTTGGCAAGGGTTTTAAAGACTTCACCTGAAGGGCCTAACGGAGTTTCTATACAGTACAGGTTACTTAGTATTGAACTATTGATCCATCAGAATTAACAAAGATGCTGACAAATTAATTCCAAGTTCCCTCAGAGTGATGGTACAAGTTTTTTTTCTTTCATCTCATGATTAAATTAAAAAAAAAAAAAAGTCTCTCACTCATGTTAATATATATTATTCGGGTGGAATGATCAATCAAATATATATATATACACTTCAATTTGACTTGGGTCCCTAAGACAGGAAGATATCTTCAGACACATTTATGTTGCAATCATGCTTTTTTTTTTTTTTTCTGT
Source organism: Phtheirospermum japonicum (assembly GCA_014905375.1). Taxonomy (NCBI): domain Eukaryota; kingdom Viridiplantae; phylum Streptophyta; class Magnoliopsida; order Lamiales; family Orobanchaceae; genus Phtheirospermum; species Phtheirospermum japonicum. Next base: position 635,906 of record BMAC01000254.1, on the reverse strand, counting down.
TAAACTAGCATATGCAAACCAAAACAACTACTCCATTTAGGAAAAGCATGAATCACAACAAAATATCAGAGCAATATGCTAACAAGCATAAAAATATAGTTAAAATTGTAGAGGTTAGAAACAATAAAGAAAAATACCTCTCTGCTATCGATCATGCTGGAAGAACCTAACAATTGAAGAACAAATGCTCTTTCATACTTCTCAGCTTCATCATCACATGCTGCCTGCAAACGGATAAAACTGTGAATCTAGCCTATTACTGATTCCTAGAAGTCAAGCTCATCAACTAACTAACAGAAGTAACAGTTTAAGGACCCAAGCTGGTAAAGTGGAAAAGAAAAGGCTTAAACGAATAACAGAAAATGAGAAAGAAAAATCTTAAAGGGCTGCAGAGTCTTTATCTACCAACCAAAACTTAAAGATAAAATTGACACAATAAGCTTACATCGACAAGCTTCGAAATGAAAGGGTTTGATGAAGGTTGTTGTGACGCGTATCCCTGATAAATAATTGCAAGAGCAACCAACCGCTGAGTTGGACTTAGAGTTTTTTCCTGCAGCAACATGATTGAGAAGTTTAGGTGAAATTCCACATTTGTGCCATTTGCACGTGAACAAGAAACACATATGGATAACTTTACTTGTATGCAAAAAGGCAAATTTAGATTATATTATAAAAGAAATAACTAGCGCACACACACAAAGAAAATGGCATTTGAAAAATATAATTCAAATTGTAAACACAGCACAGAGAAGGACCATATCAACAACGGTTAGAGTTGTAAGTCGAGGTGCAAAAGTAACTGCAACGACCTCATTCATCCCCGCACTCAACTTAAGGTCTTTCTAACAGTACACAAACATCAGTCCATTGATTACACGTTTAAAGATCAAACTTGAGCACAAAAATGGTTGAACTCGAAGAAGCTTCTCAAGCTTCGTCATCCAAACCCTTCAAATGCCGATCCAATTCTAGAAAATCACTTTCGTGCACAATTAAAGACTTATATAATCAAATTATAGCCCAAAAAAAAAAAAAAACCCTAACCTTAGGGTTTGATGTGAGAAGGTCGAGAGCGGCGCAGGCGTAGAATTGAAGAACACCTGAAAAATTGGATTTGAAATCAGCCACGATCTCTTCGATGGTTTTGTCTTCTCCGCCATTGATGAGTCTCAGAAGCTTCCCACAGTCCTCAAATCCCAACATCTCTCTCTATCGCACTTTCGAAACTAAGTCAGAGAGCTCGAAGGTGTTTTGATTGCAACTGATAACAAAAGAAAGAAAATTGCAAATATGGACCTGGACTTTCAAGATAATTTTGTTTTAGTCACCTCAAATCTTGTTTTATGGAAAATAAATCAAGTCCCCACAAATCATATGTTGTACAATAAAATCTATCGCATAACTGGCGATTAACTTGAGATTTTGATATAATTATTCTGTGGAAAAAAATATAACTTTTAGAATGCAAATTGCTTATAAATATCATATTAGCTAAAGAATTATATATTTGCATCGAATAACATTATAAAATAGGAAAGCAATATACTACAAAAGAAAATGAATATGAAAGAATGATAAAACAAATTCGTGAAGTAAATAACTTTATTAACAAGAAATTAGAGAGATTTTCTAACTATTTCGGATATATGTAAGAAATTTAACTAGAAAGCAAGAAATCTTCGAAAATTAATTAAGAAATTTACTTAGTTTTTTGACATAAAGTTATAATTTTATTAACTTTTCCAATATAATGTAAGAAATTAAGAAATTTACTTAATTTTTTCGACATAAAGCTAGAGTTTTATTAACTTTTCTAATATTATGTAAGAAATTGTCTAATGTTTTGGGATATAAAGTAAGAAATTTTCTTACTTTTTAGACATAAAGTAAAAAAGGGAAAAAACTCGCTATAAAATTAAAATGTGTAATGTTGTATTAAGTAAGAAAAACATAACAATAATTTGCGAGAATGACTAAGGAGGGACCATCCCCCGCTTCTTGTATTTACATTCATTGATTCACCACACTATTTATCTCCTGAAATGATCTAATGATTAGAATTAAGTAGATAGATTAGTCACGGAACGTAGATCCCATAATTTTCTATCAAGTAAGTTTTCTTTGCCATCAAGTAATATATTTTTTGCCATCAAGTAATAATATTCTGGACATATAATAAGAAATTTTTTGGAAAAAAAAAATTAAAAAGAAAAAACTCACAGGAATAAATTTTCCGGCTGGCGGCGGTAAGAAGGACAATCACCTACTACTATTATGTTGTTGTTGTTGTTATTTGATTTATTTTTATTATTCTTTTCATGATAAGGGTGTTCACTAAAAAAAACAAAAAAAAAAGTGTTTTACTGAGGGAATAATCCTCAGTAAGGGTAAAGATTCTTTTGGTATCCAATTTATAGAGAGAATTATCCCACGAGAAAATCCTACTCGATAACGAGTATCAATGGAAATAAAATCCCACAATACCTCTCCCGAGGGATTAACCGAGCAGATATTCATCGACAAATCATCCAACCATCAAATTAGTAGTCCTCAGTATTACTGAGGAAATGATGGTCATCGGTATTACTGACGAGTAACATTCCCTCGATAGGTAGTGCATTTTCTCGGTAAGACTGGGGAGTAACATTCCTTGGTTTTTTTTGAAAAATAAAATATCTTTTTTAAAAATATTATCATATTACCTGTTTCTATATGAAATACCCGAAATAATAAAAAAATAAAAATAATACACGAATTGAAATAAACAAGTTTCAAAATACCCAATGTGAAAATATATCTCAAGTTTAGAACTGCAGTCGTGCTCATAAAATGTAAAAATATATCATAACATGTTGAAGGAGTACTATGTCGCCCGTGGGGTAGGGGGCGCTGCTGAGACCTCATAAAAGCGGCCACCGCTTCAACAACCTTGTTGCTCATTTGGGCATTTATTTATCTCACGTTGGAGCACCGCCTCGAGATCCTGCTCTCGCTACACGATAAACATGTTGAGACTTATTTAATTAGGTTTCAACTAAAGTTTGTATGTTTTTAATGTCTTTCAATTTTATTTTTTATTATTTAGATATTATTACATGGTTGGTTGTTTTATATGACTTTTCTAGGATTTTTAAAGTTTAATTGATGATTTTGGTTTAAATAGGCATAAGAGAGTGAAAGATAAAGGATTGGAAGGAAGATAATTAAAAAAGAGTCATTAGATCAAGATTAGAGCACGCCCATGAAGTCAACGAGTCATCGGAGCCCAACAGCCCAGTCGCAACCCCATTCTCGATCACGACTCAACCCGCTACTATGAGTTATTTCAAGGAAACAATTCGTGATCGTGAATCTAATAGCAAATAATTTAGAAATCGTTATTTATTTGATTTTAATGCTGAGATTTCAATTTTGACTCATAAAAGAGGCCAGAATCAGTCCAAATGCATCAAATCTCATCCCTTGAGTTGTGAGAACAACTCCAATAGTGAGAATGACTGTTAGAGTGAGGATTTGGGGAAGAAACATGAATATCGAAGGGACCAATCCATACAGTTCTATGATTTTATTATTTAATCTTATTTTTTCTTTATAAACATGATGTGTTCGATGAATTACCTAGACAAACATCCGATTATGTCTAGCTAACTTCATTTTGTTATGGGTTTGAAAGGATGAACAATTAATGTCTTGATAGTTATTTCAATCAAGTATGATCGTTTACTACTTTTGTGTTTGTAAATCATTACTACATAATTGGTTGACACTCTTTTGTGCTTGATAGTTTTAATTGATTAACATGCTTTTATAACTTATAAGTTTTATAAATCGAATTGAGAGAGTATGTTTATCAGTAGTTTTTTCAAATACAAAACACTCTTTCAACAAGATCGAGAGGTTTGAAATTAGTAGTGAAGTCTTTTAAAATTTTATAAACATGTGATTTCGAATGGAGATGTTGTTTCATAATTAAAATCTACATTTTAATCATTCCAAGAGAAGTATTAAACTACATTTGTGATTGACTTATAGTGAATTGAGTCACAAACAATACTTGGTTGATTGAAAAGGATTTATATTGAAAGTTCATTGACCCCAAACCCAGTAATATCTCCTTATCCTTCGATGAACTCAAATTCTTGCTATTTTTTATCGATCTTTGTGAAATTATGATTGTAGTTTATATAATTGTTTATGTTATGTTCGTCGTTGTTAACAACACAATCCAAATCATTTTCTATATTAGCTTAAATAAAGTTGCATTATCCGTATTCTATTACTTGTCAAATTTTTACATCAATTTGGTCTTTGTGAAATACAACCTTACTTGTCATGTACTACATCTAAACCATACACTTATGGTTGTATAAATTACATACAAAATAAAATAGTGAATAAGTTTTGGCACCGTTGTCGGGGACCATTGAATAGAATTGATAATAATATAATTGATAACTTTGTTTCAGTTTAAATACTGGTTACAATTTGTGCTTAATTGAAGTTTGGATTTATTAGATTTCAGGTTGTGATAGCAAAGATGGAAAATACACCATCGGTCGACTTGAACGATCAAGCCGACCAATTCCAGCAATAAATTTAAATGTTGCAAGCACAACTTGAACAAGAAGCACCAACCCCACAAAATGCATAATCGACCATTCGAGTTATGTTCTAACCCGATGCTAATTGAGCATATGATGGAGTGAACGGGCCAATAATTCAAGCCAACAAATTTGAATTGAAGACGGAATTATTTTTCATGGTTCAACCGAACTAATTCTGTGGAGGTGAAACTGAAGACCCAAATGCGCATCTGGCGGAGTTTCTCAAAATTTGTGGAAAGATCAAGATGAATGATGTTTCGGAATATGTAATAAAACATCCTTTTCATTTGTCTTTAAGGTATAAGCCATAGTTTTGGTACATACTTTGAGATTTGTAGGTATCTAGACATAGGTAGAGATATGCCAAAGATTCCATATCAAGTTTTTCCTCCAAGAAAGACGTTGAAGCTCAAGAGTGAAAGTAATCAATTTCACTACTAAGGTGGAGAGAAATTGCTCTTAACTTGGGAGAGGTTTATAGAGTTTTTGAGAAAGACCCTCAACACGATTTTCCCGATGATAACAAACACTACAAGAAACTTGAGATTAGACGATGATAAGATTTATCATATAAAGTGTGTTTTTCATCATTAAAATTAATTTGCAACAAAATCTGAAGGTCACAGTGGTCGTCACCTCATGACCGTCATGATAGGTGAAAGTGATGATTTTCTTGAATGCGTCACTTAATGTTAGTTTGATGACATTGATAAACGTTGTCATCATATACTATACTATTTGGTGACGACTAATTCGTCACTTATGTGATTGAATATTTGTCATCTAAAGATTTGTGTTGTCACCATATATTTAATTTTTGACAAATATAAGTACAATGATAATATTCATTAAATTATAATGACACTCTGATTATCACAATTTGCATCAAATATTTATCAAATATAATATAATTCATCACGAAATATTTGGTTTATAGTGACAAAATATTAGTCTCGTTGAACAAATATATTTACAATGACAAAACAACTTGTACTAATTACTATGAAAGGTGATGTCATGTTCTATCATGGATAATGTAACAATATGTGATGAATATTATAATTTCACTATATATATATATATATATATAGGATTAGGATCATGTGAGAACCAAATCTCTGTGTGGGAACTTTAGGAACCGCTATATTACATTATATGTGATGCTAATTTAAATAAACCAAAATGCTATTTATATTTTCACATTACTATTTTTATGTTCCCTTGATTTTTACTATTATCTTATTAGCATGTACATAATTCATAAATAGCATCACATCCTATGTAATATAGCAGGTTTTTAGTTCCCACATAGGGATTGGTTTCCCATGTGAACCCACCCCTATATATATATATATATATATATATATATATATATATATATATATATATATATATATATATATATATATATATATATATATATATATATATATATATATATATATATAACCATGTCATTATATGCGAACCTGCGAACTAGTGCTTTTATTATATACCAGCAGTGCTTTTATTATACAATCACAATGCTTTATTAATATTTTCAGTTATATACACCAGCAGTGCTTTTATTTGATAATCCTAATGCTTTTAATTAAATAAGGAAATACACAAAAAAATCTGATCCATCCATTTAATTAGATCTAAGGACCATAATAGACCCTAGGTTCACATATAATGACATGGTTCTCATTTGAACCTAATCATATATATATATATATATATATGATTAGGTTCAAATGAGAACCATGTCCTTATTTGTGAACCTAGGGACAAATCCATACCATTAATTAAATAATACTAATGGCCAAGATTAAAGACTATTTAGAGTTGAGTTCAAGCATATTGGGGTTGTGATTGTCTTTTATTGCTTTGCAATTGATCAATCACTATAATCACGATGAGATTCCTTTTATATCATGCAATTATTATCCATCCCTATTTTCTTTCCATGCTCCATCAATTATATTAATACAAATTTATTCTTCAAATTCTTTAGCCGTCTTCATACTTTCGTTGGTTTTACAATTATAGAATCACCAGTTTAATATATAATATTCATCCTTTTTTTTAAAATATAAAATATTTCTAATAAATTTTTGATGGAATGCGGCGTGTGGATGAGAGGGTTGGGCTATGTTGGTTGTTTTATTCAGATGTGGGGGGCATGCGTTGAAGAGTTTTTCATATTATATAAATGGTTATGATGATATCATTATGGTAGGAATGAATATGTATTAACCAAACTATTGAAAGCAGGTGGAGAATAATAAAAAAGCACCGATACATGAGTAATGAAGCACCACTTAATGTTTTATGTCCCATGTATTCTTCTTTTTTTGTGTGTGTTCAAATAAGACTCCGAGCGATTGAGGATTGCAGCGGTGCAACTAGCAGATTCCGATCTAGGTTGTAGTTCCACATTTAAGGTTTTTCATTTCTGGATCCCGATGAGTTCAGATTTTGGTACGAGTGGGTTTTCCATCATGGAGTCGCAAATTGTTAGGTAGCGGGTGAGGAGACGTCGATGCTGGTGTGCAGATTTAGTGAAATTAGGGTTGTCAGTGGTGGAGAACTAGTTGGGTTGGGTAGATTAAGGCTATCGAGCCAGTGCTTTTTTGAACATTACACAGTGCCTCTACAAGTATTTTTTGGTGCTTTCGTTCAAATGTAATTGTGTTGGTGATAGTGACGAGTGCTTCTAAGAAAATTATTGGTGCTTTCTTTTTCAAATGTAAGTGTGTTGGTGACGGTAACAAGTTCAATATCATGAGTTCTTTTTTTTTTTGGTATGATTTACTAGCATAGTTGTTGGAGATAAGAAAAACATTAATGGTTCAACAGAAAAAGCACCAACTTGGTAGATTAAGGATATCGAGCTAGTGCTTTTTGAATATTGCACAATGCTTCTGCAAGTATTTGTTGGTGCTTTCGTTCAAATGTAATTGTGTTGGTGATAGTGACGAGTGCTTCTAAGAAAACTGTTGGTACTTTCTTTTCAAATGTAAGTGTATTGGTGACAGTAACAAGTTTAATATCCTGAGTTCTTTTTTTTTTTCTCCTTTTTTTTTTGGGTATGATTTGCAAGCATAATTGTTGGAGATAAGAAAAGCATTAATGGTTCAATTACATAAGAAAAACAGTCTTATTGTATTAATGCATTGTTAGTGTAGTAACAAAGCACTGCAATTATATAAAACAAACAGTCTTAATATATTAAGAAAAGCAATTTTATTATATTAGAGTATTAATACATGAGTAATATACATAAGAACATCATTAGTTTATTTTTAATCTCATTTTTAAGTAGATCAATAAATTTTATGGAAAATCTTTATTTCATTTTAAAATAAAAGGAAACATAAAATACAATCTTTTTTTCCTTTTAAAAGAAAATAAAAGATAAAATACAATCGACAATTAGTCTAATTTACTTCTACTTACTTTCTCACACTACCACCTTTATGTTTTTCCTTTTTTAAAAGCATAATTTTCATTTAATCTTAGCCATTCATCTGATTTTATTAATGGTGTAGATTAACCCCTAGGTTCACAAATAAGGACAAGTTTCCATTTGAACCCAACCATATATATATACATACATATAGATAGATAGATAGATAGATAGATAGATAGATAGATACACACACACACATATACGATGATGTTTGAGGGTAACATGTGACAAAATATATTTTCATGGGATGAGTTTATATGGTGACACATCAATCACCACAAATGACTCGATTTAAGTGACAAATTCAATCATTAATAAGTTGTAATGATTTAATTTATATGACAATTTTGTGATTTTTATGTGACGCTACAAGTTTTTATGAAAAGTGATTTTCAACGACAAAGTGTCACTAACTTGATATACACGCGTGACGTCTCAACTAACATTATTTATAATACTTATTTCAATGATGAAATCTCCATTGGCATAGTATGATTGTTTTCTTTCAAAGGCATAAACTTGCTAAGTCAAAATCTGTATCTATCTATCTATCTATCTATCTATATAATAACAGTACTAACTATATTAATTGTTTTGGTTCCCTCCAAAACTATTTCCCCAAAAAGAAATCTTTTTGGCATAAAGCCACATTTGTTGACTTTACAACTGCTTTAAAAAAAAATTAAATCTCACAACACACAATTGTTGACTTTTCAATATAGGTTTCAAAAATGCAGTCGTTTGTGTTAAAAGTTTTCAGAAGTAGCTGAATTTCGGATATTATGGCTAAAAATTAGGATATGATTGCTTAAAGTTTTGAATTTGTGAACAAATATTTTTGAATTTTTTAAAGTTCTGAACTCAGATATTTGAAAAATCAATTCTTTTTTTTTTTTTTTAATCTCAGAATTACAAATTTATGAGCCACATAAATTGAATTTTTAATTGGACAAAACTCACAATTTTAAAACTATTATACATACATACACACATATACATACATACATACATATATATATATATATATACACACAATTATTAAGGTTTAAAATAAGCTTTTCTATCATCTAATTAGTGATTACAATAATGGAATTTGTTTATATAATAGTCATATGTTCAGATTTTGGTTAAAGATAAACTGTATTTTTCGGTATTTTGAATTGAAATAATAGATAAAGTAAGCATAATAAAAGAAAAGCATAAAAACAAATTTAATATATGCCCCGAATATAAAAAACTAAAGCATGAAATAAATTGAATTACACGCCCTAAGAAAAAAATCGGGATTTAAAAAACAAAGCAAGGCATAAAAATTAAATAAATTACAGGCCTCAAATATAACTAATTTGGCAAAAAATATTAAAACATTAAAGCATATCGAAATTGAACAAATATTGATCTCCTTGCATAATTAAACTATAAGAAATCTGGTATCTTCCACTGCAATTTTGTTTTAAAAAATTGGTAGTTTATTTAATCCGATTCACTTTCAGAATTAGAATCCTAAACAAATGAAATATAGTAAATCAGATTTTTTTTATTCATACGATTTGTTTGCCTAATTAATGACATTTAATTTATGAAAAATGCAGCAACGATTTATTCACTCTAAAATCAACCAATATACGAAAAATAGAATACCAAATAAAGAAAATACATTACATCAGATTTTTATTCAATATTGAATAATTTTGAAAAATCAGATTTCATACGATTTGTTTGCCTAATTAAAGATATTTAGTTTATGGAATTTGCAGCAGATCGATTTTTTAAAAATAAAATCAATCAATAAAAACATACGAAAAATAGAATCATAATCAAAGAAAATAGAGTATATTAGATTTTTATTCAATATTGAATAATTCTGGAAAAAAAAATTAGACTTCATACGATTTGTTTGCCTAATTAAAGATATTTAATTTACAGAATTTGCAGCATATCGATTTTTTTAAAATAAAGTCAACCAATAAAAAACTTATGAAAAATAGAATTCTAATCAAAGAAAATATAGTATATCAGATTTTTTTTTTATTAAATCAAGACATTTATTTTATGGAAAATTCAGCATATCGATTTAAAAAACCCCAATAATATTAAATAATTCTAATATGCTAAAGCCGAAATCATATTATTTAAAAATAGATTTCATACAATTTGTTTGCCTAATTAAAGACGTTTAATTTGTGGAAAATGCACCATATAAGTTTTTTAGTTCTAAAATTGACAAATAAAAAATGGACAAAAATTAAAATCAGATACAATATCTATAATGAGGGGATACAAATTCATATCTATAAATCCAAAACTTGAATCTTTAGGGTTTCAAGTAATTCTCCCTATAAATATAGGTTTCTATTATTTGTAAATCAGTTTCAATCCCCCACCCGAATGTGTCTTTGCTTTTTCTCTATTTTCAAAATTTGGGCAGCAAGGATTTTTGGAACGATGCCTCCTTTATTTGGACTCATCAAAGACATCGACCGAATGAATAATAAAGCACTTAATCTTAGAGTTTTTTGGTTTTTTGCTTGGTCCGGATTTGATGATAAGGAACAAAAGACTTCCATGTAGATCGTTTTCATGATTCGGAGGTAATTATTGGTTCCGAATAATTTTATTATTATATATAGATATATAGGTTCGGTTTTATTATTACATAGATATATAAGTTCAGATTGTCTACTAATTATCCGATTAATGTATTGAATTGACTTAATTTGTCTCTAATTATTTTTAAATGGGGATGACAAATTACTGGTATTGTAAAGAAGATCAATGTCATTATTATTCGAGAATCGAATTGTTAAGGGTCGTGTTAACGCGATTCGAAATTATTACGTAGAAAATAACACCGGCAACTTCCGTACTTCGATGGCCAAATTCAAAATTGCTTTCCATGCTACAACGCTTTTAATCGACGTGAAGGATGATTTGTTCCCTAATTACATATTTGATTTTTTTACTTTTTCAACACTCACCGATGTTAACAAAGTTGACGAGACCATGTTATTTGGTTAGTTTCTTTATATTTTTGAATAGTTAAAAATATATATAATTTCTTGATTTTTTAGAACTAATTTAATTTAATTTCTTATTACAGATATAACTGGAAAGGTATCCGAGATTCATAACCCCCATGAGAAAGAATTAATGGGTGGACGACTAGCTCGATTGATTGAGATTATTCTCGAGGATGTAAGTTAAGTTTCAATTGTAGCATTTTGCATCTGTATTATTACATATATTATTTATTTGGTTGCTTTTGTATTTATACAAGAATTAATAATCAGCCTTTGTTATCGTTTGGAATATAGTGGTCATCGAATTAGTTGTACACTTTGGGGCGAATATGTTGATTAAATTTTGGCTTTTGAAAGCAGTCTTTCCGTGGAACCTCGAGTTATGATTTTGCAAATGTGTCGTGCAAAGGTCTATAAAGGTAATATGTTTGGTTTGATTGTCTTTTTTTTTTTACTAAATTTCTTATATTCCTGGTTATTATAAATTGAAGTGTGTTTCTCACTTTTTAGAAAGAATATAAATAAAACAGAATTTATTATATAGAGTTTTATGTATATATTTTGTATTCAGTTTTGGTTAATTATGAATATTATTCTGATATATTTTGTACTTTTTGTATTTAAATCTGTCTTTAAATACTACATTTAAGGTCTATCAATGTTCAATTAAAACATAATTTCTTTTATATTTTTTTTAGATACTGTTACCCTTTCAAATTCATTTGAGGTGACAAAATTGAATACCTCCAATTCAGTGACGGAAATTGCCAATTTTAAAAGCAAGTATGTTTTTGGTTTTATATATAGTGTAATAAGGGGTATGCTAAATACCTTATTTATTATTTATGTACAACTTTTTGAAATCAAGATTTTAAAAAATACACATTGATGTCTACTTACGACCATTAATTGAAGAGTTGAAAGAATTATGGGTTGAGGGGGTAGAGACTTTTGATGTTTCTTGTAAATAAACTTTATGAATGCATACTTATATTTTGTGTAAAATAAATGACATTCTAATATATGAATTGATTCTCATCCTCCTCGAGCTTTCTATGGCACTTTGTGCATGATCGACAAAAGGAACTGATTATACCACATATCCAAAATGTGCATGGCTGTATTTGAAATAGTACACTATTAAAAAACTAATCATCAAGAAAAAGATCTAAGAACAACACAACTCTAAAATAAAAGTATCTCATCGACTGTATACAAATAATCGACAGGTTGGAAGATGACATTGCCAGAGGTAATCTCATCAACTTCGATCCGTGAAAGCGTTAAACGACCATGGATACTACTCTTAGTTGGATTGATGGAGCCCTTCGGGATTCTAAATTTATTGAAATTCAGAATTTAAAATACTTTACATAAATAATAAACAAGGTATTTATAAAACACTAATTAAACTATACATATTTCAAAAAAAAAAAAAAAAAAACATACTTGCTTTTAAAATTGGCAATTTCCGTCACTGAATTGGAGGTATTCAATTTTGTCACCTCAAATGAATTTGAAAGGGTAACAGTATCTAAAAAAAATATAAAAGAAATTATGTTTTAATTGAACATTGATAGACCTTAAATGTAGTATTTAAAGACAGATTTAAATACAAAAAGTACAAAATATATCAGAATAATATTCATAATTAACCAAAACTGAATACAAAATATATACATAAAACTCTATATAATAAATTCTGTTTTATTTATATTCTTTCTAAAAAGTGAAAAACACACTTCAATTTATAATAACCAGGAATATAAGAAATTTAGTAAAAAAAAAAAGACAATCAAACCAAACATATTACCTTTATAGACTTTGCACGACACATTTGCAAAATCATAACTCGAGGTTCCACGGAAAGACTGCTTTCAAAAGCCAAAATTTAATCAACATATTCGCCCAAAGTGTACAACTAATTCGATGACCACTATATTCCAAACGATAACAAAGGCTGATTATTAATTCTTGTATAAATACAAAAGCAACCAAATAAATAATATATGTAATAATACAGATGCAAAATGCTACAATTGAAACTTAACTTACATCCTCGAGAATAATCTCAATCAATCGAGCTAGTCGTCCACCCATTAATTCTTTCTCATGGGGGTTATGAATCTCGGATACCTTTCCAGTTATATCTGTAATAAGAAATTAAATTAAATTAGTTCTAAAAAATCAAGAAATTATATATATTTTTAACTATTCAAAAATATAAAGAAACTAACCAAATAACATGGTCTCGTCAACTTTGTTAACATCGGTGAGTGTTGAAAAAGTAAAAAAATCAAATATGTAATTAGGGAACAAATCATCCTTCACGTCGATTAAAAGCGTTGTAGCATGGAAAGCAATTTTGAATTTGGCCATCGAAGTACGGAAGTTGCCGGTGTTATTTTCTACGTAATAATTTCGAATCGCGTTAACACGACCCTTAACAATTCGATTCTCGAATAATAATGACATTGATCTTCTTTACAATACCAGTAATTTGTCATCCCCATTTAAAAATAATTAGAGACAAATTAAGTCAATTCAATACATTAATCGGATAATTAGTAGACAATCTGAACTTATATATCTATGTAATAATAAAACCGAACCTATATATCTATATATAATAATAAAATTATTCGGAACCAATAATTACCTCCGAATCATGAAAACGATCTACATGGAAGTCTTTTGTTCCTTATCATCAAATCCGGACCAAGCAAAAAACCAAAAACTCTAAGATTAAGTGCTTTTTTATTCATTCGGTCGATGTCTTTGATGAGTCCAAATAAAGGAGGCATCGTTCCAAAAATTCCTTGCTGCCCAAGTTTTGAAAATAGAGAAAAAGCAAAGACACATTCGGGTGGGGGATTGAAATTGATTTACAAATAATAGAAACCTATATTTATAGGGAGAATTACTTGAAACCCTAAAGATTCAAGTTTTGGAATTTATAAAGATATGAATTTGTATCCCCTCATTATAGATATTGTATCTGATTTTAATTTTTGTCCATTTTTTATTTGTCAATTTTAGAACTAAAAAATCTTATATGGTGCATTTTCCACAAATTAAACGTCTTTAATTAGGCAAACAAATTGTATGAAATCTATTTTTAAATAATATGATTTCGGCTTTAGCATATTAGAATTATTTAATATTATTGGGGTTTTTTAAATCGATATGCCTGAATTTTCCATAAAATAAATGTCTTGATTTAATAAAAAAAAAATCTGATATACTATATTTCTTTGATTAGAAATTCTATTTTTCATAAGTTTTTTTATTGTTGACTTTATTTTAAAAAAATCGATATGCTGCAAATTCTGTAAATTAAATATCTTTAATTAGGCAAACAAATCGTATGAAGTCTAATTTTTTTTCCAGAATTATTCAATATTGAATAAAAATCTAATATACTCTATTTTCTTTGATTATGATTCTATTTTTCGTATGTTTTTATTGATTGATTTTATTTTTAAAAAATCGATCTGCTGCAAATTCCATAAACTAAATATCTTTAATTAGGCAAACAAATCGTATGAAATCTGATTTTTCAAAATTATTCAATATTGAATAAAAATCTGATGTAATGTATTTTCTTTATTTGGTATTCTATTTTTCGTATATTGGTTGATTTTAGAGTGAATAAATCGTTGCTGCATTTTTCATAAATTAAATGTCATTAATTAGGCAAACAAATCGTATGAATAAAAAAAATCTGATTTACTATATTTCATTTGTTTAGGATTCTAATTCTGAAAGTGAATCGGATTAAATAAACTACCAATTTTTTAAAACAAGGTGACGAAATTGATTACTTCCGATTTTGTGCCGGAAATTGTCAATTTTAAAAGCAGGTATGTTTTTTGAAATATGTATAGTTTAATTAGTGTTTTATAAATACCTTGTTTATTATTTATGTAAAGTATTTTAAATTCTGAATTTCAATAAATTTAGAATCCCGAAGGGCTCCATCAATCCAACTAAGAGTAGTATCCATGGTCGTTTAACGCTTTCACGGATCGAAGTTGATGAGATTACCTCTGGCAATGTCATCTTCCAACCTGTCGATTATTTGTATACAGTCGATGAGATACTTTTATTTTAGAGTTGTGTTGTTCTTAGATCTTTTTCTTGATGATTAGTTTTTTAATAGTGTACTATTTCAAATACAGCCATGCACATTTTGGATATGTGGTATAATCAGTTCCTTTTGTCGATCATGCACAAAGTGCCATAGAAAGCTCGAGGAGGATGAGAATCAATTCATATATTAGAATGTCATTTATTTTACACAAAATATAAGTATGCATTCATAAAGTTTATTTACAAGAAACATCAAAAGTCTCTACCCCCTCAACCCATAATTCTTTCAACTCTTCAATTAATGGTCGTAAGTAGACATCAATGTCTTTTTATAGGTGAATTCATCCCTGGGATTAGCAAAGATAACATAAGGAACGAGTCTTTCATGAAATCCTAATGTGGGAGATTTAATGGGGTTAGAGTGATTGGCCAGATGCTGAAAGTGGTGCTTAAGTTTCCAAATGGATTAAAACCAACTGCAACTAGAGCTAGTCTAACATGCCAAGGATCATTTGAAAACTAAGAAAACTATTTGTCAAAGAGTTTACATGCTATAAAACTTCTAGATGGCTTATATAGATGGCTTATATAACCATCATCAATTCATTTTTCCTTATGCCACACACACTTTTTAGATGTTTTCTGAGACATGAAAAGATGTTGAAGTCTGGGTTTTAATAGAAAATACCTTGAAATCTTTTGTGGTATCTTCTTCCATACAACATTGTTTACTTTCCATTGAGAAGTCCCAGAACTAGGACAAATCTCCAGTTTTTCATTCTCCCACCAAAATAATGCACTGAAATTTTTAAAGGCATGAATGTACTCATAGCCCAATCACGGATCTGGGATTTTTTTAATTTCATAGTAAGAACTTAGAAGTGTCTCGCCATCAAGAAAATATAACTTCATCAAACTCATAATTATATCGATAATTTTATTACTCAACTTGTTATAAACTTTAAAATGGACCAATTGAGTGGTAAAAGATATCCTTGAAATCTTCGTACATCCAGGGTATAATTTTGTTTTAGTGCATAACATCAGTTCCTCGAGATAAGCCAGAACAGTTGTTTTACATGTAATTATTGTGTTTTTTCTAGTATTTTTAGTTAGAAATTAGCATTGTTTTTAGTCTTTTTTAGTCGTTTATTCTAGTTCTTAGGTCTTTTTCTTGTTTATTTGCTTCTAGGCTTAAAGTGTACAAAGTGTGAAGATGTTTGTGCTATTTTTGGGTTTTTAAGTTTGAATTCTTGTTTTGTAGGTGGCTAAAAGGATTATACTAACTCGATGGACGTTTTGGACCGGAAAACAAGAAATTCGAGCCGAAAGCATCCAGGATCGACTGAAAAGCTACAAATCAACTGGTGGTCGATCGACCGACAACGGATCGACTGAAAAAGCCCCGAATCGACTGCCTGATAGTAGCAAACCTCTTAGAAGTAGGGCAGTCGATCGACACCCCAGCAGTCGATCGACTGCGCTACTGAGGGCTGCAGGAACTTTGGTGTTTTTACATTTTTGCCCCTACAAACAACTATATAAAGCCCACATCTTGCACCAATGAAGAACACCTCTCTCTTCCCAACCCTAACTTGGGTTTGGGATTAAATTATTCTCAAGCTCTTGGATGATTTTCTCTTTCTTAGGTTTTAGATTTAATTTCAAGCTTTGTTTTAATTTCTCTTTTTAGATTTAGATTTAATTTCAAGCACCTCCTTGGGTTTGTAAGCCCAAGAAGAATTCAAGTACTCCCTTGGATTGTTACTTTGATGCAATTAAATTTAAGCTTGTTTCATTTCTTAATTCAAGTAAGTTTCCTTTCAATTTCATGTTTTGTGCTTTAATTCTATGCTTTGTTCTTCATTTTCATGCTTGTTCTTCATTTTATGCCTTTTGTATTAGCACCTTGAATTCATGTTAGATCTTAAGAATTGGCTATGGAATCTAGATGAGTGACACATCTAGATCATAGATCGGGTCTTGGATCGTCTTGATTTTGAGTTGTTCACATGCTTTATTTTTATTTTTCTTTTTATGCTTTGTTTCTTGTTGTCTTTCATAAAGTTTCAAACTTTCCCATCAATTTTCATTGCTTTATCCACTCATGCTTTCAATTCATGTTAATTTGTATTATTTGAGTTTTTATGCATAGTTGTACCTTGTGCTTGCATGCTTGTACTTGGTGAAACATTGAGTTTTCTTTCTTAATTTCATTATTGCTTTGCATTTTCTATTTGAGGCATACGACCGAGGCATCCGACCCACTTGCAGTTTCATTTCCTAGTGTAGTTTAGTTAGGTTAATTGATTTATTTTCATTTTCCCTTTACTTTTCAAAGCTACAAACACATTGAGTCTTACATTCGAATCGAATTCCAATAATACCAAGCCATGAACCCGATGATTTATTCATCACCACGAAAACTCCTCTAACAAAATGGCGTTGTTGCTGGGGATTTAAAATAAAAACCTTTCTAAAAAAATGGCATCGTTGTGACTCGACTTGGTTAAGACTTTCGATTTTATTGTGTTTCATTGTGTTTATAGCTTCTTCATTATTTGGCATTTTTTGTTAAGTATGACAGGTACTTGTAGCTATGGTGGATACATCCCCAACATGGGAGGGCATGGTGCAAACCATGTTGGGAATGAGATGTTGTATAATGGCCTTGGAATTGTGGGAGGGCATGGTGCAAACCACGTTTCCAATGGTGGATATGGCTATGGTCAACCATGCATGGGAGGGCATGGTGCAAACCATGTTGGGTTTAATGGTTTGTCGATAGTGAATGGTTCCTTCGGTGGTTATGGAGCTCTGAATCCCTATCCGAACGTGCAAGCCCTGAATTCCGATCCGTATGGCTATGGTACTCCTCAACATTTTCCTAATATGCCGATCCCGAACCCCGACCCGTATGGAAGTCCTCGTGCTTACAATTTCAATCATACCCCGGTTGGTTCCAACAATAGTACTCAAACTCCTAATTCGTATGAGTTATTTGGCGATGTGGGCTCCAATGCCTAAAATGCCTCTCCCGCCCTCCATATTTCGATGAATGCTCCTATTCCTCCCTTCGATCCGAATCTCTTGGCCATTTTGCAATAATTGCAAACACTTTTCGTCACGTTGACTTCGTTCGATACTAAATTCAATGCTCTCGAGTCTACAATTGAGCAATTGGAAAGTGATGTGAATATGTTGAAGCAAGCGAATGAGGAAGACGAATTGCCAAGCCAACCTTCGCATCCTCTTGCGGTCAGGGTCATTGGAAGTGGTTGGGTGGTTGATAATACGGTTGTTCCGTCGTCCGAGGTGGAGTTGGTTTCTATTACGAGTATTCTTCCTCTTCCCGATTCTACCCTCACTAATTTTGTAAAGAATATTCCCGATGCCCCTATACCCTATCCATCAAGCTTATCCTTAGAGGTCTGCTTACGCATGGCGTGGACCAAGAGTTGGTCGAACAAGTTTATATGGAGGATATGAGTATTGAGGAGAATATTGTCCGAGAGGCCTATTTTGAGGATCATTGCGAGGATGATGAGCCCCTTGTCCATACCGAAGAGCCAATTATGTTTCAATGTTCCGGCGACCTGAGTGAAGGAGGTTATGATTGTGCCGTTGAGGGCACCGACATATTTTTGATGAGAAGATTGGAGAGCTTGAAGAGTACCTTGAAGATATCGGCGATTTGTTCGAATTAGCCTCCAACGAGGTCGGGGTGAGGCACAAGCCCAAGCCTAAGCCTTTCCCATCTCACCTCGAGCATGTCTATTTGGAGGAAGAGGAGAGCAAACCAATTATCATCTTTGCCAATCCGTAGCGAGAAGAAGAGGAGGGGTCAGTTGAAGAGCTTAGAATTCATAAGGGTGCGATTGGTTGGAGACCTGGAGTGATTAAGGGAACTAGCCCTTGGATGTACGTGCAACACTTGTCTTGGAGGATGATGCCAAACAACCTCGAGGATTTCAAAGGCATTTGAATCTGAATTTTGAGGAAATAGTAGAATACGAGAAGGTGATCGAGGATGAAAAGGGAAAGTTATTGGCCACGAGGGCTAAAACGGGATGGAGGATGTTGATCAAAATTAAGAAATTAAATGTGGATACCAGGAACGATCGTTTCCCTCTCCCGTTGCTCGACCATATGTTGGAAAAGATAGCCGACGATTACTCCTTTTATTTTTGGGATGAGTCATCGGGTCACTTCAAAACCACAATTCCACCCAAAATTCTACCTGAGACGACTCCTACTTGCCCGATAGACACACTAGCCGGCCAATATTTCTATTGGGTCTTAGATGAGGTGTCGGGTCACTTTAAAATCACAATCCCTCCCGATAAGGAGGAGATTATTTTGGTGGATCCTCCCGTGATCTTTCCACCTTGATCAAAAAGGGAGCTCGTCAAGCTAGTGACGTAAAACAAGAGCTTCGTGGGAGGCAACCCATGTTCTTTTCATTTATCTCTTTTAATTTCTTCCTTTCTTACTTTCTTATTATATAAAAATCCAAAAACATTCGAAAAATTATAAATATAAAAAAATTTGTGTGGTTTTGCTTCGTTTTGGTCTATGTACATATTTTCTTGTGTTCTTGATTTTGTGTGATTTTCTTTTCTAGGTCTCGTTTTCCAACTCCAACCTTGGGCGATTTGATAAGATGGTAGTGTTCATGAAACTGGGAGATACTAGCCATGCTCGATTTTCATTTGGATTGCTTAGATGCTTAAGTGGACCCCACCGAGCTCGACCAAAACTCGCTCGGTTAAGGAAGTTTCTATTTCACCCTCCTTTTACTTGATTTACATTAAAATGCAATGAGGGCATTGCATGGTTTAAGTGTGGGGTGGGTAGGTGGTTAGGGTTCGGGTGTCACAAAGCATGATTTGTCCTTTTTAACTCGAGCCTTTGCAGAGTGATGCATTCTTGGCGAAGTGACGCTTACTATTTGCGTTTTTATATGGTTGAGTAAATTTTTGTGTCTTGTGTGTGTCTATTACATGTTTAAGCAATCTCCACATGCTTGGAAATTTGAATAGTTTTCTTGTCGGGTTTTTGCATGTTTATGGCCTCTTGTGTGAGGGATTTAATTTTGTGCTTCGTCCAAACCCGCTTTTATATATATAATCAACATTTTATCGTAAAAAGATTACAAAGCTCTAAAGGCTCTTTTGATTTTGCTCCCAAATTTGGTGCAAACTAGTGAGTAGCCTTGTGTGATTTATCGGTTTGACTGCATTTTTATAGAAGTTGCACTGAGGAGGTTTGACTTAGCTCGTACATGATTGAATTTAAAAATGACTTCGAGGCACATATATCACCCTTATTCCGACTATATCCAAATATATACGTTACTTAAAAATCCCAAATGAGCCCCCTTGAGCTTATGTCCCGTTTCTTGTTAGCCGAGCTCGATTTTAGCTCTTATATCTTCATGAATTGTGAGGTAAGAGTGTATGATTAGTTGACAAGAAATGTAAGGAAGATCGATTGTGGGTTTCGGGTTTTGAGTTGCTTATACAAAAAAAAAATTAAAAAAAGAGAATAATACTCCAACAAAAATCACGAAAGGTGATAAAGCGTGAGTTCGAGAGAAAAACCTGATTCAAAAAGGCTAAGTTTAGTAAAAAGAAGCGAATTCAAAAAGCTTCTAAGTGTTGTGAAATAAAGTCGGAAAAGCATGTGAGTATAAGAAAGGGTTTCGAACGAGAGTTTTGTGAATTGGGAAGGGTGAAGCGATCATAAGCTTCAGGTTCTAGAAGTTAGGATTTTGTGTGTTATTGATCATGTTTGATCGTGTGTTAGCCACTATATCCAAATATTTCATACCTTACCAAAGAGCCAACATTACAACCCATAATCAAGACCTCTTTCGATTCTTATTTAGTCCTGTACCATGAACAATTTCGAGCGTCCGATTTGTGAAATCTTGACAAGGTGCATGTATTGACCGACTTGAGCGTATACACGCCCTATATACTAAACACTTGAGAGAACACCCTCGAATTTCCATTTGAGAGGAAGCCATCGATTTAGCTTGCATTTGAGAAAGAGTAATACGAGCAATGCTTGACGATAGCGAGTATATATATTAATAATCCCATCATATTAATAAGGATAAGCACAAGGATTTTTCTTCTTACATAATGTTCATTGCATGTACACTCTCGATTCTTTTCGTTGTTCGAGGACGAACAAACCGATAAGTGTGGGGTAGTTTTTTTTGCATGTAATTGTTGTGTTTTTCCTATAAGTTTTTAGTTGGAGCTTAGCATTGTTTTTAGTCATTTTGAGTCGTTTATTCTAGTTCTTAGGTCCTTTTCTTGTTTATTTGTTTCTAGGCTTAAAGTGTACAAATTGTGAAGATGTTTGTGCTACTTTTGAGTTTTTAAGTTTGAATTCTTGTTTTGTAGGTGGCTAAAAGGATTATATTCACTCGGCGGACATTTTGGACCAGAAAACGAGAAATTCGAGCTGAAAGCATCCAGGGTCAACTGAAAAAATCCAAATCGACTGCCCAATCGACTGGTGGTCGATCGAACAACAACGGATCAATTGAAAGAGACCCGAACCGACTGCCGGACAATAGCCAACCTCTTAGAAGCACGTCAGTCGATCGAATGCCTTGAAGTTGATCGATAGGCAGTCGATCGACACCCTAGCAGTCGATCGACTGCGACGCTGAGGGCTGTAGAAACTTTGGTGTTTTTGACATTTTTGCCCCTACAAACAACTATATAATGCCCACATCTTGCACCAATGAAGAACACCTCTCTCTACCCAACCCTAACTTGGGTTTGGGATTAAATTACTCTCATGCTCTTGGATGATTTTCTCTTTCTTAGGTTTTAGATTTAATTTCAAGCTTTGATGTAATTTCTCTTTTTAGATTTAGATTTAATTTCAAGCACCTCCTTGGGTTTGTAAGCCCAAGAAGAATTCAAGTACTCCCTTGGATTGTTACTTTGATGTCATTAAATTTAAGCTTGTTTCATTTCTTAATTCAAGTAAGTTTCCTTTCAATTTCATGTTTTGTGCTTTAATTCCATGCTTTGTTCTTCATTTCCATGCTTGTTCTTCATTTTATGCCTTTTGTCTTAGCACCTTGGTTTCATGTTAGATCTTAAGAATTGGCTATGGAATCTAGATGAGTGACACATCTAGATCATAGATCGGGTCTTGGATCGTCTTGATTTTGAGTTTTTCACATGCTTTATTTTTCTTTTTAATTTTATGCTTTGTTGCTTGTTGTCTTTCATAAAGTTTCAAACTTTCCCATCAATTTTCATTGCTTTATCCATTCATGCTTTCAATTCATGTTAATTTGCATTATTTGAGTTTTTATGCATAGTTGTACCTTGTGCTTGCATCCCTGTACTTGGTGAAATATTGCATTTTCTTGCTTATTTTCATTATTCCTTTGCATTTTCTATTTGAGACATACGATCGAGGCATCCGACCCACTTGCAATTTCATTTCCTAGTGTAGTTTAGTTAGGTTAATTGATTTATTTTCATTTTCCCTTTACTTCTCAAAGCTACAAACACATTGAGTCTTACATTCGAATCGAATTCCAATAATACCAAGCCATGAACCCGATGTTTTATTCATCACTGATTCAAACTTTTGTGCACCCCTTTTTAATAAATTAATTTAAAACACGTCAGTTTGCTCGCAAGTGTACGAGGTAACTGTAAGGTGATGAGTTTGACTCGAGTCGTATCTCTCGAGGAAACAACTCTTCGGTCTTTCGGATGTTTTTCTCAATTACGAATAACATACATATACATTTGGGGTTTTAAATGGATTGAATTGATCATTATGAACTAAAGAAATAATTAAACTAAAACTAATTAAACTAACCACTTTAACTAGATTATCAACTACGAGCAATAATTAAACTACTTGAACTCAAGAACCTTTTTAGTTCGTTTTTATATTTGTTTTTGGTATAAGTTGGACGATTTAAGCTTAATTCCGTAAATTTATAATTCCAGCTTATTTTACCGTATTTTGGTCTTAATTGATGCAATTAGGTGATGTTTAGTTATTTTTCACCTTACAGCTAAGTAACCGGAAGAGTTTAGCGCGTAAAGGACGGATTTCGATGTTCAAGAGTAGAAGAACAAGCTTTCCGGTGAAACGAGTAGCAAACGATCGAGATTGGAGACCGATGCTCAGTCGCGTCGACTGACGCGACCGTCGACGCGAGCCGTGCCAGCGAGCCATGGTCCGCGTCAGCCGACGCAAGAACGATGCTATGCCGACGTAACATTCTGAAGCGTCGACGTCGATGCACTAAGGCCGACGCAACGTCGACGCAAAGCTCTGAAGCGTCGATGTCGACGCACAACGTCGACGCACCTGCCAGCGACGCGCGCACCCTGCCGACCGCCACATGCCGAGCGCTGCCGACCAAGACTGCCGACATCCACCGAGCGCCTACTCGCGTCAGTCGACGCTCCGTCGCCGCGACGGCCCAGAATTCGGAAATTAGGGTTTCTTGAGCGCCAAGACTTGCAAAACCTATATAAA
>BMAC01000254.1:573430-606263 GCA_014905375.1 Phtheirospermum japonicum | reverse complement strand
AACTAAAGCAATAATTAAACTAAAACTAATTAAACTAACCACTTTAACTAGATTATCAACTACGAGCAATAATTAAACTACTTGAACTCAAGAACTAAGAATTAATATCAACTAATCTAACAGCATGAATATAATAAATTATCACTAAGCAATATATCATATGAATCTAAGATTAACGAATAACTAAGCATAAATCAATGGCATAAATCAACTAAATTAACCAATATCCAATAACAAGCATAAACGATTAAGCTAATTAAACTAGTTCTAGCATTAACTAAATAATTAACTAAGAATTAAACTAACAATTAAACTAGAAATTAACTACTAAAATAACTAAGAGTTTAGAGTACTTATTCGAACTACTAAAAGCGGTAAAAAGCTCCAGCTATTCCAGAGGTTGAACGTTGATTATGGGCGAAGAATGAATCCCGAACTCGAATTCGACGTTTTGGACGCGTTATTCTTCGATCCTTGATCTCCGTCTTCAAATCTCGTTAAGAGATGTGGAATTATGTGTATTATCAGCTCAAATACCCTAGGGGGTCGTGTGTTCTCCTCAAAATCCGAAATAATGAGGGTTTATATAGATTTTGCATGACTTGGCGCATAAGAAACCCTAAAATCCGAATTCTGGGCCGTCGCGTCGACGGTGCATCGACGTAGCGTCGACTRACGCGAGCAGGTGCTCGGCGGGACTCGGCAGACTTGGTCGGCGGGTGTGCGCGTCGGCTGGGCAGGTGCGTCGATGGTGTGCGTCGACATCGACGCTTCAGCAGCTAGCGTCGACGTTACGTCGACCTTGGTGCGTCGACATCGACGCTTCAGTAAGTAGTGTCGACGTTGCGTCAACTGACGCGGTCATGACTCGCTGGCATGGCTCGCGTCGACGGTGCATCGACGGTCGCGTCAGTCGACACGACTGCACGTCTGTCTCCAATTCTCGATCTTTTGCTACTCGTTTCACCAGAAAGCTTGTTCTTCACTTCTTGAACATCGAACCTCGTCTATTACGCRTTAAAYTCTTCYGGTTACTTAGCTGTAAKGTGAAAAAYAATGAARTATCACCTACTTGCATCAATTACGATCAAAATGCGGTAAAATAAGCTGGAATTATAAAAATACGAGATTAAGCTTAAATCGTCCAACTTATACCAAAAACAAATATAAAAATGAACTAAAAAGCTAATAAAAATAAGGACAAATCTACTCTAATCAATCACCACGAAAACTCCTCTAACAAAATGGCGCCGTTGCTGAGGATTTAAAATAAAAACTCTTCTAAAAAAATGGCGTCGTTGCGATGCTTAGTTAAGGCTTTCGATTTGATTGTTGTTTCATTGTGTTTCTAGCTTTCTTCGTCACTTGAGGTTTTTTGTTAAGTATGATAAGTACTTGTAGCTATGGTGGATACATCCCCAACATGGGAGGGCATGGTGGAAACCATGTTGGGAACGAGATGTTGTGTAATGGCCTCGGCAATGTGGGAGGGCATGGTGCAAACCACGTTGCCAATGGTGGATATGGATATGGTCAACCCGGCATGGGAGGGCATGGTGCAAACCATGTTGGGTTTAATGGTTTGTCGAGCGTGAATGGTTCCTTCGGTGGTTATGGAGCTCCGAATCCCTATCCGAACGTGCAAGCCCCGATTTCTGATCTGTATGGCTATGGTGCTCCTCAACATTTTTCTAATATGCCGAGCCCGAATCCCGACCCGTATGGAAGTCCTCGTGCTTGCAATTTCAATCATACCCCGGTTGGTGCCAACAATAGTACTCAAACTCCCAATCCGTATGAGTTATTTGGCGGTATGGGTTACAATGCCCAAAATGCCCCTCCCGCCCTCCATATTCCGATGAATGCTCCTATTCCTCCCTCCGATCCGAATCTCTTGGCCATTTTGCTATAATTGCAAACACTTTCCATCACGTTGACTTCATTCGATACTAAATTCAATGCTCTCGAGGCTACAATTGAGCAATTGGAAAGTGATGTGAATATGTTAATCTTTCCACCTTGATCAAAAAGGGAGTTCGTCAAGCTAATGACGTAAAACAAGCGCTTCGTGGGAGGAAACCCATGTTCTTTTCATTTATTTCTTTTAATTTCTTCCTTTCTTACTTTCTTATTATATAAGAATCCAAAGACATTCGAAAAAATTAAAAATATAAAAAACTTTGTGTGGTTTTGCTTCGTTTTGGTCTATGTACATATTTTCTTGTGTTCTTGATTTTGTGTGATTTTCTTTTCTAGGTCTCATTTTCCGACTGCACCCTTGAGCGGTTTGATAACATGGTAGCGTTGATGAAACCGGGAGATACTAGCCATGCTCGATTTTCGCTTGGATTACTTAGATGCTTAAGTGAACCCTACCGAGCTCGACCTAAACTCGCTCGGTTAAGGAAGTTTCTATTTCACCCTCCTTTTACTTGATTTTCATTAAAATGCAATGAGGGCATTGCATGGTTTAAGTGTGGGGTGGGTAGGTGGTTAGGGTCCGGGTGTCACAAAGCATGATTTGTCCTTTTTAACTCGAGCCTTGGCAAAGTGACGCATTTTTGGCGAAGTGACGCTTACTATTTATTCTTTTATATGGTTGAGTCGATTTTTGTGTCTTGTGTGTGTCTATTACATGTTTAAGCAATCTCCACATGCTTGGAAGTTTGAATAGTTTATTTGTCGGGTTTTTGCATGTTAATGGCCTCTTGTGTGGGGGATTGAAATTTGTGCTTCGTCCAAACTTGCTTTTATATATATAATCAACATTTTCTCGTGAAAAGATTGCAAAGCTCTAAAAGCTCTTTTGAATGGGAGATATGAACCTAGTACATTCAGTGATGATTGGCAAAAACAATAATCTTGCTTTAATTTATTTATACTCTTAATATAGAGATTATGTTTTTTATTTATTACTTATACTAAGTACATTTTAAAACTATCGGGTACTCAGGTTAAGTAACTTGTCGGGTTATGGGTTATGTCACCCGAATATAGTTTTGATTTGTTATCATTTTGTAAGAAGTCATGCATTTTGTTCATAATTATTTCTTCTTATTAAAATAAGCTAGAATCGATTGAATAAGTTTGTCACCGAAATGTATTTATTAGAATTGATTGAAAAATAAACGTTTAAGTGCTAAAAGATCTTGACCAAAAGTTATGAGTTGGTTGCTATTGAAAACTTCTACATATATTGCTTTGTATCTTTGAAGACTTCTAGTGCATTTATGAATTCAGTCACTTCAAAATAATAATAATAATATGATTTAAAATAATTTTATTTTTATATGTGAACACTTCTAGTGTATTCGTGAATTCAATCACTCCAAAATAATAGTAATAATAATAATAATCCCAAGTAGGTATATAAATATGATTTAAGAATAGTTTAATTTTTATACCTGAATACTTATAGTTTATTAATGAATTCAATCATTTCAAAACAACAACAACAACAACAACAAGTATATGTATGCACTTTATTTAAATATAATTTTCTTTACACATGAATTGCTTATATTTAATCTTCAAGTCTTTTGTTTTATTAAATATATTGTATTACTTTTTACAAATGATTTTTTTAATTAAAAATACTAACTGACAGTCGTTTACTTCATATCAAGTTGAAAGGCAAAGACTATATTATCTTTGACACAACCCCCAACGAACACGCAAAACACACATTAAAATCTAGACATGCATCATCTCCACCGAAAGAGAGCCAAGAAAAACTTTGTCACGAGTGTTAACCAGTCATCCACGCATCTTTCACTACGAGCCTCCACGTGTCTTGCATGGTTCAAATTCTAATTGACTCGTGGATACAAATCACGAGAATGCGTATTTCTTCTCGAATTTCTCATTGAGAATTAAAGGATTTATTCCTTTTAAGAAATAAAGTTTTGATCGGAATATGAATAAAACCGAGTTTTTTTTGCTTCTTTTGAATGTTTTCCGAGAAATCTTATTTTTCCTTTGAAAACTAGTAGAACTCCAAAATACTTCTTTTTTTTAATTTTCCAGTTTTTTTTTTCAATTTCGTAAAAATAGGTTTAAAAAAGGAAAGTCGTTTTCGGGGCGAACCAAAAGGAAGTTCGGCTTCCATCGCCTTACGAGAATATTCGCTAGAACACTCTGGTCGATGGTACCTCCAAGAAGAAAAAATGCCATCGAAAGGGATAAATGCATATGATTTGCTCGATATGGGCTCTCCAAACGCCTTAATTGGGAGACTATTAGATACCATAAGGTTAATTGACTTTATATCCTTACACTTTTACCTTGGATTTTGATTTTTGGTTTTTTGAACTTCATTGATTATGTCCTAAGTTACTTTGTTTCTAATTGTGTACCTAGTATAAAGGTCTTTGTTTTGAACAAACACATTCTCTATTTGGCTGATGATTCTGTTTCCTCATTTTATTATTTCTGCCATAATTTTGTTTAGTTGGAAACAAGAACTTTTGTTTGAATGTTAAGGAAATTCATATTTTTCTTATTTTTGGATTGAGGTTAAATAGATATATAGATAAATAAATATAGAAAAGAAGAAGATTTCACAACCAACATAACTTTTGGAACCTAAATATTTTTCGGCGCTTAAAACTTCTATCTTATTATAGTATTCTCATCTAACTAAGGTAGATATACGAGTTATTCATTCATATCATAAATCCCCCCAATCTCTACCTTTTTATTCTCGGTGTGTGTGTGTGTGTGTGTGTGTGTGTGTGTGTGTGAAGGAATAGGTCAGCAATAACTTGTGAAATACATCATCCCTTCTCTCTCTTTTTATTCTCTCTACAGTGCATAATCAGTCTAGGTAATGTCTTCTTCAAACTCTTCATCATCAAAAGTCACTCATATATTTCTAGTTTCTTATGTGTGTTGAGTTGATTGGGTTGAGAATGTTATATGTGTTGATTTAGATATAGCTTTGATGAATATCAAAATGATGAGAATTTGTATGTGTATGTATGAGAGATGAGTATTGTTAGGACACGATGATGAATGATTATATGCTTCTTCATATCGTTGTGATTAAATATTTTATTATTTCATGAAGCATATTAATATTCGAATAGGGATATCTTCTAATACAAATTCGTAGATCATTTTTACAAAGTAAAAAATTAAAATAGAAACACGTATATATAAAACCCGAATCACGTGTTCAACATGTTTTTTCTTAAAATAGATTCGTTCCCGATTCTGGACGTCTATTTCCCAAGATATGACGGGTAAACGGGATTACCTTTCATGCCCGGAGAACTGATAATCATGCCTGGATTTTATCACCAAAAATGCAAGACGCCAAGAGAATTATTTATTGATCAACATGCATTTATTCTTATGAAAAATATATGGAATTGTAGGTTTTTTCTTATGTCATGTGATTACTAATTTTGGCTCCTTATATAGCCAAGTATATGAACTTTCAAATTTACACATTATGACCAATGATGGGGGAGTTACACAATTCAATACACATTGAATTTGAGTGTTACACTCCACCACCACCTCCATTAGACTATGATTTATAAGTCTTGAGTATCCAAATAATATTTGGATAAAAAGGTCTAAGAAAATAATAATTTCTTCATTATTATCCAACAATCCCCCATATGAAGAGAAATCTCAACGATAGGAGTTTTGGTGATAAAATCTAACAGTTGAAACCTGTATAGGATAGGTAGGTGTTACCCTTTGAACCTTCCTTTGTGTAAGTTTACTTTACTGTCTGACCAGTAGACGCGATGTCTTTGAACCGTTCTACCATTTGTGTAAACGATGATATACCACATACAAGATTCTCCCAAATATTTTTCAGTTCTCATAGTTATGTTCATTCATGGCCCTGAACGCACGCCTGGTTCTGCAAGAGGTTCTAAGAATTGAGCCTCACACAATTCTTTTAAAAGCAGTCCCACTTCTCTCTAACATTGGTGATTCTTAATTATAAGTATGCGACAATACTATGCTCGGCTCTCCGGCGCAAGAATCATTAAAAGCCAATGTTTATTCTCTCTCTACAAATATCACCATTTAAATAATGGATAAGGAAAACTTTTCTCATAGTGATGCTACGAGTCTTTATACAATTAGGTTGTCCCTTTGAACCTATATCATGGGATCTCCAGTCAATTAGATTGGGTTTCCATTGTATATCAACTCATTTTTCAGAGGCTTAAGTCACATTTTTCTTTATGACTTCTCAACTACCTCTCAATTTAACTGTTTGGTTAATAGATCCGTTTAGTTTTTATTTAACTTCACGTAGTCAATAATGATAACAACAAAATAGAGTAGTTGTCTAAATGTGATCAAAGCTTCCTTTTATTATAATCTTTAATCATAAGTATAACCTTTCAATCAACCATTTTTAACTTTCTTGAGTGTAAATATTGCAACTTTATCAAGACACCCCCCACATTCCCACCATATATTTAAATCACACCCACAAGTGAATTAAATAAAGTGGTTCACTATTTCTCAATAGTTTGAGCATAAGTCTCACACTTGTCTTTAGGTAATGTTGATATACAGTTCATGTTAATTAATCTTGATAGAGTATTATAATTAAGGGACATTGACCATATACTCGTTAAGGGAAATAAAATATCCCAAATAGTACAGTATATTTTCCATTTACTAGTTAATATATTTTAACTAAGTGATAGACTATAATATCCTTGCATTTAAATCTCTCTCTTCCACGCCCTGGAATCTCTCCAACATCAAGCTTCTTTTGTTCCGTTCCAAAAATATCTGTAAAGATCAATTCCGTACTAAACACAATAGAATTTGGGTGACAGTTTCGGGTGTAGAGTTGCCCCTGCGCAGTAAGTCTAAAAAAATCAACAACAAAATCAGTAAATATGAAATTATTTATTTTGTTTACCGTATTATGGAATTGTTGTAATCCATACTGTAGTAAAAAATTATGTTAGTGCAGTCATAAAAAATGTTTGTGCCTTCTGTTAGAATATCTTAATTTGTTTTGCTGTCGTACAGGCGAGAGTCGGGTGGAGAACTGATGCGACTGCGAGTGTTTTTGTTATTTTGTATCAGGTAGTAGGTTATGTTGTTCAAGATAATTACAAACTTTATTGTGTGTTTCGTGTAGTCAATGTTCGGCAGTAATTCCGTACTTGAGATTGCATTGTGCGTGCGAATTCCATGCTTGAGATTGCATTCTGCTTTTTGCAAATTTCATACTATTTTATAGGAGTAGTATGAAATATTCTATAGGAATAGTATAGAATAATTACAAACTTTGTTTTGTATTTTAAAGAAGTATACAACGCAATATTTTATATTTATAGGAGTAGTATGAAATATTCTATAGGAATAGTATAGAATAATTACAAACTTTGTTTTGTATTTTAAAGAAGTATACAACGCAATATTTCTAGATATTCTATATGAGTAGGTTGGAATATTTTAGAAAATGTTTCTTGACAGAAGCGATTCTAGTATGCAATAAATGAGATTGTGTCCAGTATGGAATATTTTTTATTTTTTCCAATTTTATCTGAAAGTCGTATACACGTAGGCTTACTTGTAGACAGGTAATTGAAGTTTAAGAGCGCGAATTTTAAAATTTTATAAGAAATGCATTTGAGTAATTCCATTATGAAGTATGGTATATGTCAGTAATTCCCTAATTGGGATTTCATACTGCATTTTGAAAATTCTATACTATTTTAATAATATTTTTGTATTCCATACTTCACACGTTTGTTAATTTTTTTTTCCAAAGATATTTTGTAAATAGTGTGGGAGTTTGTATTTTTCCACACAAATCGTCCAATATGGTATATATATGACTGTATTATTTTTATGATAAGGGCAATCTGGTCACTCTAATCTAAGTTTTATGATTATATGGTCAATAATTAACCTAAATGGGAAGAACAAAAGTCAATGTATTATATGGCAAATATTGATGATTAAAGTGTAGTAAATGGTAATTTCCCCTATAATTAATATGTCTCAATTAAGTTAATCCAAAATTTATTGATTTATTAACTTTTGGTTTAAAAACCATTACAAAGAATTTAAACACTTAAGCTCTTTCGTTAACATTACAACATCATACTCATGACATAATTTCTAAACAAGAAACTAGCACCTCATATGCATTTGGATTTCATCTTATCCTTACTCATATAACTTAAGGGGTCATAATTTCAATAACCATACTTAGGTTCAAAGTGGTCAATTAGAATAACATCTTTCAATTCCACTATTTGAAATTATTGAACTTTTCCAATTAAGCATGTAGTTCCAATAATTATGACTTTTCACAATTCTCGTTTGACATTTCGAGCTTTACTTGAGTTTAGCAAATTCAATACTCATTTTCTTTTTTTATGAGATCATCTATCTCATGTTAATTCTCTTATCTCATTATCCACTTTATTTGACCAACACGATTACCTTTTCCACCAAAAACTAAAATGATATGAGAAGTTAACAATTAAGATTTTAAAGATCCAAATCATATATTAAATCAAAATCTAATTTGCATTAGACTTTATAAATTTGCCCACACGCGTGACTCCAGATAGATAAATCTATAACAA
This sequence comes from Phtheirospermum japonicum, assembly GCA_014905375.1. Taxonomy (NCBI): domain Eukaryota; kingdom Viridiplantae; phylum Streptophyta; class Magnoliopsida; order Lamiales; family Orobanchaceae; genus Phtheirospermum; species Phtheirospermum japonicum. The sequence goes on along the minus strand of BMAC01000254.1, from coordinate 597,672 downwards.
TTAGCCAAAAATTATTGAAGCCCAAATTCTCACTTTAATAATTTTCAAAACCCGATTAAAATTGAGGCTCAAATTTATTACATAATTGAAGACTATATAAATTATATTTTGAACCATCAGTTTGCTCCAAGACTACAATTAGTCATCTTTTAATTTGTTAATGCCCAAGGCTTAACAAAGGCCATATGCCTTTGACCATAAAGGGAGATCGTGTGCATTTCGTGCTGCATTAAATGAATAATTCAAAAGACCAAACAAATTAATTATTGAGTGTTGAGAATTTTATTCTTGGAAATAATTTCTTTTTTTAGTGTTTGCCTTTATTGGGCTCAAAATAAATTAGGACTCTAGATTTGTTTCTTATATGGAGTATAGGACTTTATTTGTGTTTCGCCTTGAAAGTTACACCAAGAACACCTGCTTCTCCGGTAAGAGTATCCCGACCTGTTTCCACAAAAACACGTTAGAAAGGACCCTTAGGAGTTTTCCTGTGGAAACCTCTCCGATGCTCAAGTCAGTAAGCGTCTTTGATTGGAATAAGCAAATCATAATAAGAATACTTAGAAGGTCATACCTCTCTCAGCCTCAGGGCTGAGATATTTATAGTTGTTCATCACGTGGGATGTTTTCGGGAATCCGAAAATGGAACCCGTGAATCTTGGGCCGTTATTCAGGCTGAGCTGATCAAGAAGCTTCTGCCAAGAGCAAGACAGCTCTGGCCTTAAGTTTCTCAAGTTCCTGCTCTACCCTCCTTGGAACCTTATCCAAGGTTAAGGCTTCAGGTCAGGGCATCATTCCTCAGGGTTGTAGGCCTGTTCAGTCCTTCTCTCATTCCTAAGCTGAGCAGGATGGGTCTCTCTTTTGAGTCACCAAATCCAGATCAAGACTAACTCTATCGAGCCTTGCTCCTAGCTTATTTCCTTTTCCCCTCAGGCGCAGTGTAGAACCTCAGGTCATCCCAACAAGAATTATTCCTTTATATTTGCCCATACCAGGCATATTTAGGTCGCACCAATTTGGTTTCCTAGTTTATGTTTTACTTGTTTACCAAGTTTAGGACTCTAGTATTCTTGTCTATTTAAGACAATAAGAATACAAGACTTGGATACGCTTTTTGAAGAAGTAAGAATGGAGCAAAGAGAAGGACGACGCGAGATGAGAAGAAAACGAGAAAATAAAAGACTTGAGGTAATGACCCAAATCAAAGAGATCTTCGAAGTTGCGTAACCAACGAAGAAGATCATCACAAGTTTTGCAACAAGACTTGAAGCCACGATCTTAACCACGGAGATTTTTGAGGTTGTGTAACCAACGAAAAAGATCATCACAATCTTGGCTCCAAGTATTTTAGTATCAAGTGTTGATACTAGTGTTTTTCATATATTACTTTATATTTTTTTATTGATCTTGAACAAAGAAAAGTATATAGTTTTCGGGTTTGTATAACCAAGTTCGTAAGCACGTTTGCTTACGAATAAAATTTAAATTGCAGTGTTCTATTTTAAATATTTATTCCGCTGCTTTTATTTAACTTGTCTGATGTTAATCCGGGTGTTTTAATACCAGTGTCAACATCAGATCTTTTTTTCATTATTTACAACTCTAGAATTGTTTGATGTTAGTTCCGGTGTTGTAACACTGAACTTAACATCATTTTATTGTGACTTATTTCAAAATTATAGGTTCTACAAATTTACAATTGGCATCTAGAGCGGGTTACTTGACGTATTAAGTTTACTGATCCTTATTTTGTAGGATGATATGGATACTCTGAGGAAGAAGAACTTTATTGTCTGAATGCAGAGGTTGATGAATCCCTTGACGAGTATGAGAAGCTGAGCATTGAGTATGAACAATTATTTTCTAGTTGGGGAAATCAAGTACTCAAAGTCAAGGCTCTTATGATCAAGGTGGATAAACTAACTCGGGAAAATGATGATCAACTCAACATAATTGTCCGTCTGGAAACGTCACTCTCCAAAAAGGATGCTGAGCTAGAACGAGTGAAGACTGAGTTGAAGAAGGTTGAAGAAACCCTCGCATACCTCAACAAGGGCAAGGCAAATCTTGATGAAATTTTTGAACTGGTATCCCAGATTCCTCAAAACATGGGATTAGATACAAGTGTTCAACAAATGCCGGAGTCTAGCCAAAAATTGGAGAAGGTCAAGCGCCACAAGAGGAGAAGAAGACATTATGTGTGCCATCACTTTAGTGAACCTGATCATATTCGACCATACTGCTGGAAGCTTATGGGAAAACAAAATCAGTTTACAAGGTCAAAGTTGTCTGCTGGGGTCCATGACTATTTCTATGTTGCTAACACCAAACCTGACACCAGAATCAAACAAGTCTGGGTCAAAAAGAACGAGATCAAGTGCAACATGATCTATTCCTCTCTGAAATCTCACATCTCTAGAGCCTGGTATTTTGATAGTGGATGCTCTAAACACATGACCGGATCTGAAGATTCTCTCTCAAACATTGTCACATTGCATGGAGGAAAGGTGAAGTATGGTGGAGGTGAAAATGGCCAAGGAACCCTTCATGTACTCGGTATTGCAAAGTTTGAGAATGTGTTGTTGGTTGAAGGTTTAAAGGCGAACTTGATAAGCATATGCCAACTCTGTGATGGGGGTTTCAGTGTCAAGTTCACCTGTCAAAAGTGAGAAGTTTATGACGAAGACGATGCGTGTATCCTTACTTGTCAAAGGACTTTGGATAATTGCTATCAAACCAATGGTGATGTGTTATGCAAGCTGTCTCAACTTAGTGATGCCGGGGTATGGCATCAAAAGCTCGGACACGTTAATTACAAAATGTTGGAAAGATTGGTCAAAAAGGATGTTGTGAACGGACTACGTAAGCTCAACACCAAAATCATCCCGGTAAGCGAGGCATGTCAAAAGGGGAAGAAAGTCAGGGTGTCACACCTGAACGTGAAAAGTCTCACTACCTCAAATTGTTTCGAACTCCTTCATATGGATCTCTTGTGACCACTTGAAGTAGAAAGCCTTGGTGGTAAGAGGTATGTACTTGTGGTTATAGATGGTTTTTTTTTGTTTTGCATGGGTTGAATTTTTAAAAGAAAAATATGAGGCTTTTGAAGCTTTTAAAAAACTTGCGAAAAACTTGAGTGTTCGTTTTGATGTGAGTATAGGTAGAGTAAGGCCTGATCACGGGAAAGAGTTTGAGAATGCTTCTTTTTCAAACTACTGTTCCAAAACGGGTATAACTCATGAATTTTCCTCACCCATCATCCCCCAACAAAATGGGATAGTTGAACATAAAAATAGGTCTCTTGTAGAGATGACTAGGACTATGCTCATTTCAAATGGAATTGCTAAAAGATTTTGGGCTGAAGCCATGAGTATTGCATGCCATATTATTAATAGGGTGTATTTTAGATCAGGGTCGTGTGTTACTCCCTATGAATTATTGTTGGGCAAAAAGCCAAATTTGGGATACTTTCATGTTTCTGGGTGTATATACTATGTGCTAAATGATAGGAATCATCTTGCAAAACTTGACTCGAAAAGTGATAAGTGTATTTTCTAGGGGTATTCTCAAAATAGTCATGCATATAGATTATTTTATCTTAGAACAAGTAGCATGATTGAGTCGGTCAAAGTGAAGTTTGATGATTTAATTAGTGGAGTTAAACCTGCCGAGGAAAATAATCTGATTTATGATAAGAATCCTCAAGATAATATTACGGTTGGTATAGATAAAGATGCAGGTACAGAAATTGAAGATGCAGGTGGTGACGGTACTGATGACATAACACAAGAATTAACACCACCTCAGACTACCCCATAATCCGATTCATATTCAGATAAGGAAGATCCAGCTGATCCAGTTGACCTACATCAGAGGGATATTCCATCAATTCAAAAGATCCATCCCACAAGCCAAATCATTGGAGATCTCGATGAAAGAAGTACAAGAAAGCGACAAATAAACTTCAAAGAGATGGTAAGATTTGTTTGCTTGTCTAACACCTGTTCTAAGATTCGAGAGTCTTTGTTTGTTTTCAAAACAGAGCCAAAGCGTATAGAAGATGCGCTTAAGGATGAATTCTGGATCAAGGCCATGCAAGAGAGCTGGATCAATTTGCTAAGAACGATATTTGGGATTTAGTTTCTCGTCCAGAAAACTCACATGTAACACGTACCAAGTGGGCAATATTGTGAGAAACAAGGCTTGAGTGGTTGCACAAGGATACACCCAAATTGAGGGTATCGATTTTGATGAGACTTTTGCTCCTGTTGCTCGCATTGAATTTGTAAGACTCTTACTTGATGTTGCTTCTCATATGAAAATGTCTATACATCAAATGGACATAAAGAGTGCTTTTCTTAATGGAGTTTTAAGTGAAGAAGTATTTGTTGAGCAACCTAAAGGGTTTGTAGATCCCCACAAACCAGATTTTATTTTAAAATTGAAAAAGGCTTTGTATGGTTTAAAACAAGCTCCTAGAGTTTGGTATGAAAGGTTGACTCAACACTTGTTGTTTTTAAATTTTAGACGTGGGAAAGTTGATAAAACCTTATTTCTCCTTAAATCAAATAAGCACATCCTGATTGTACAAATTTATGTAGATGATATAATTTTTGGATCCATTAACGAGCAGATGGTGAGTGAGTTTATGAAGAGAATGTCTGATACATCCGAGATGAGTATGGAAGGTAATTTCTCTTACTTTCTTGGTTTGCAAATTAAACAGTTGGATGATGGTATTTTTCTCTCTCATACAAAATATGCTAAGAATCTTTTTAAGAAATTAGGGTTAGAGAGTGATACGCATAAGAAAACTCCGCTAGGGAAAAGCACAAAACTATCTAGAGATGATGTTGGTAATGGTGTTGATAACACCATGTATAGGAGCATGATAGAAAGTCTTTTGTACTTAACAGCGAGTAGGCCTGACATTATATACAGTGTGTGTCTATGTGCTAGATATCAGTCAAACCCTAAAGAGTCACACTTAAAAGCTGTTAAATGAATCATTAGATATGTAGCTGGTACAACTGAATTGGGTGTTTGGTATAATAAGGATATTAGTACTGAACTTGTGGGATATACAGACTCCGATTGGGTTGGAGATGTTGTAGATAGGAAAAGTACTACTAGGGGTTGTTTTTTTTCTGGATAATAATTTAATTTCATGGTACAGTAAAAAGCAAAATTGCATCTCTCTTTCTACAGCTAAAGCCAAGTATATTGCAATTGGAAGTGCTTGTACATAATTGTTGTGGATGAACCAAATGTTAGAGGACTACGGTCTACATAGTCGAATTCTGACTGTGCTTTGTGATAATTCCAGTGCCATTGATATCTCAAAAAATCCGGTTCAGCACTCTCGAGTCAAACACATTGATATAAGGTACCACTTTATTCGAGACTTGGTTGAGAAAAAGATAGTTAGTTTTGAGCATATAGGGACGGACAATCAGCTTGCTGACATTTTCACAAAGGCATTAGATTTAGAGACCTCTTGTTTGAGAAGAGATTTCGGAATGTGCATTGTTTAAATCAATGTTAGTTTTGATGTCATGCACCTAAAACTGTCATCAGTCATGACATCTGTATAATTTGCATGCATTTTTTATTTTTATTTTTCATACATATCCTGAATACATTGAGTCTGATTAAAGTGCAGAAAAATCATGTGTTGTAATAAAGAATTGTGACAAAAAGACTAACCTCTTCAAGTAGGTGATTGTGAAAACTTTCCTGCAGAAACTAGTTTTCTCCCAGGTCAAAAAACAAAGGGTGTTAAAAGCAATTGTTAAGATAATCTCTTCAAATCTATAAAAAGATGAAAAAAAAAAAAAAACCTGGATTAAAATGATCAAATCTTTAAATTTCACCCTCTTGAGTGATTTTGACGTAGTCATTAACTTGTGTTAAGGGGTCTGTTTTCATTGACTTCACTGAAGCAATGTTGGTTATAATCATGTCACTCAAATCAATTGATGAATATTATTTTATCTTTTTAGGCACTAGTGCAGATGCATATCCAAAATGGTAATTCTACCTATCCAAAACGTCTTTCTATTCCTACTGTAGTGACATAGTTCTAAAAAGTCTGTACTTTTCAGAACGCCTTTTGTTACCCTTCTGAAATGGCAGACTTTCTAGAAGGGTAAAAAAAAAGGCGTTCTAGAAAATAATTTTTCTGTTTTATAACGGTACCATCCCATGTTGATCCGCCACTTTCCAGAACGTCTTTTCAAAAATACCGTTCTAGTATGTCACACTTTCCAGAACGGTATTTTCAAAAAGAAGTTTTGGAAAGTAATACTTTTTAGAACGGTATTTAGAAAAAAACGTTATGGAAAGTACATTTTTTAGAACGGTTTTACAAAAGTTACCTTATAAAAAGTTTAAAAATATTTATAAAACAATGAAATGAAAGTAGGAATACATCAAAATCACTAATAATAAATATTGTGATTATATTAATTATATCACCAAAAAATACACCAAAATTCAATAATAAATACTGATCATTCTTATTTTCCAATCATCAAAAATCATTGCCAACTATCAACATTACACGGATTGTCAACTATCAACATTACACAATTCTACCGTTAATTTCAACTGATACAGAAAATTAGATACAAATAATAATAATAATAAGAAGAAGAAGAAGAAACAAATGCATCGCCTGATGATGCTGGCACTGTGATACCTCATCTTGGATGTCACTTGCTTGACAATTTGTAATATTCTATAATTACCTTCAAAAGAGCACTCCAGCATGATATTCCTGGGAAGCTTCATCAATAATAACCATATCGAACGAAAACGCATCCAACTTCTAATGTAAACCTGTTATATCTTCACAAGACCAGTTTAAAGCAAATGAACTCTTTTTTCAAATAAGAAAAAATACAAAAAGTATGCAATTACTGATAAGGAGAATAATTATAAATACCAATATCCTCGAGGTTTAGTGTAATTATAAAAAGAACTCATTTCTCTCAAAATTTACAAAAACCCCAAAATATTGTAGTTATCCCCTTAAATTATGATTAAATCATCTTTGGGGAATTTTTGTAATTTTATAACTTCTATGGAGTTTTCCAAAAATACTCCAAACCTCGAATTGTAGTTTTCGCAATTATCCATTATATATGATAATAATAGTAATAAAAGTTGGATATACCCAATTGGCGAACTAAGATAAGATGAATCTCCTCGGTTTGTGGATGGCAAGCTATATGATACAAGGAAGCTATAAATAGAAATATTGTGCAAGTAAACATTTCTACGTTACGCTTTCTGCTAACAAAAGAAAAGAAACACTGCATTTCTGAATAAAAGCAGGATAATATATGCAAGAAAACAATAATTGCTTACAAAGTAAGTGGTTGGCGCGAAAGCAAATCCTACAAAAAATGCAAGAAGCCCATTGAAGAAAGGGAATGTTATGGCAATAAACATTGTAAATGCTGGGGAAAAAACCCCACAAGAATATGCCAAACCATGTTAGTGACGTTATAACAAAGTGCATTATTTGCAAAATAGTCCCGTAACTACAGAAATTCTAAAGTTTGGTCCTATAAAATAATATATTAGTCATACAACTATATAAAAATCCCAAATTTTGCTTTTAATTTCATCATAAATTGGGAATTGCACTCAAGTGGTTGAAATCCGGTGAAGTTAGGCCCACGATTGAGGTTTTTTTTATATAATTGTAAGTTTATTTTTTGCAAACCGTATTCTTAATAGGATTACTTTGCTACCACCTTAAAATTTCGGGGTCTAATTTTACAATTTTGCCAAACAAGTAATAAAATCTCCACAAAAAGGAACACATGAAAAGAAATAGCCAGTCTGCATACCAACATGAGTACTTCTTGAAACAAGGCGCAAATACCAAGTCCGCCTGAACTTCATCTTCTTTACGAGAACGGTCTCCATCATGTCAAATACCGGCATTGCGTTTATCTACAAAATTAGGTTTCGTCACTCGTGCATTTTCGCAAAAAAATTCAACTCTTTTCAATCTTGCTTCGGTATTATTTATTCCCAAAATACCCTTGAACAACAAAAATATCCCAAAAAATGCGAATGAAAAGTTACGGGACTAAAATTTCAATTTAGCCAAAACTTTAGGCTCACCTGGTAGCTTCCGATGAGATGCACCACGACGGACATGTTAGCCATGGTGATGAGCCACGTGGGCTTCTCCTTCAAAACCGTACGGGCCGTTGAGCTCAATATGTAGTCGTATTGCACGTCCGGCTGCACACCTTTGTCGATCGATGCACCCAATGCGATTGTAGAGTAACTAAAAAAATGATTATTTGATTTTAGCCGGAGTGTTTGCAAATTCTGGCTATAAAAGCCTAGAAACACACTAATTCAATTTCTTGAAAATTATAATAATTAGCAAAATATATATAATATATATATATATACAACTCAAGGACATAACCACTGCGGCCAACGCCACGGAGATTGAATCGAAGATGGGAAGCTGGGACAGCACAAAGTGGACAGATGCAAAGATGAGTATAAAATACATTAGCTTCATACGCTCGCACTCTTTGCAAACAAAGTCGTGAAACTTCTGAAGCGACTGCTCGCCCATGATCATGTACCGACCTCTATGACCAGCTACTGAGGCACCACGATCCATAACCCGAGCTTTTCCCCGAACGTGTGCTGCCCGAGCTCGTGGTATCGGTCGAAACGCTTAACTGGCACCATTTCGGGCATCTCCACCATTTGCCAGAGAGTATAGAGTCACAATCCAGGATATCACCAACACTGTTACTCCAGGTCCCCTGTCAATATTTTCCCTTTTTATGATTAATTACAAAAATACCCATGAGATTATTGTTTTTGTTTTTTATTTTTATTTGTTATATTACCATCCCATTTTAGGCATGGCATAAGGGAGACGAAAATCACTAACAATGATACAATAATTAACGCACGATTATATATAAACTTGAAAAAAAAGGCTATTAAAGCATGAAATTGCATTTGAAAGACTCACAGAGATAGGGGAGAGAAAATCTAATGTCAGTGGAGAAAGACAAAGATCGAGAATGCAGATAACATAGTCAGATATTATTACATCAATTTTAGTGTGAAATAAAATTTGAGGTTGTAGATATACATAGTAAATATTAGTAGTGTTGCGTGCAAACATAATCTGAAAACGTTGAAGGAATAAATCAGGAAATGCATGAGATGAAGGGAAAAAAATGCATGAATCTACTTTAAGCTGAGAAGGTTAAATAATATACTAATCCTCTCTTTAATGATACAAATGATGAGTCCATGAATCGTGTTTCCTGGATTGGATATCCAGAAACAAAAATAATTAATCAATTAAAAAAAAAGGCATCACTAGTGACATAGGAGAAGCATTCTAACGATTAATAACTAACAACTTAGCTAGATTAACTAACAAGCTCTGCTATAAATTGCAGTAAACTAAATGAACAAGTTCCTAAAGTAGTTAATGTGGTATGTGTTGCTTCTTCAGCATCATCTCGCAGTGTAAAAAACAAAAAAGAAGAGGATTCAGTTTCTTTAAATCACACAATGCAGTCACAAAATAAATTAATAACTAAATAAAATCTTACATGTTAAGGCAACCCTCGTATTTGACATCCTACAATCAATAAATAACAAATGATTACATAAAATTGAAAAAAAATATAATAATACAAAGAAATAAATTAAGAGTACCATGAAGAAAAAGATCGGGGATTGAACAAGATGCTTAAGCTTGTGATTTCCCTTCTCGAGATCCACCGATGGGTTGAGCAAATTGTAGTTTTTAGAGAAAACCTATTTTCAATAATCAATAAATAAATACTCATTAAACGAAAAAATAAATTTCAATAAGCATTTCATGAAATAATATAAATTTACAAAAGAAATTAACAGAAATGATGAATCATTCATAAACTCACTACAGGCAAGAAATTACCTGTACTGATTGTTCGGAATCGTTCTTGACCAGCTGTATCCCAAATCTCGGGGTAAGGTGGTGGTTGTGGTGGCGCGGTTGGCTTTTTTACTGGCAGTGGCTCTTTAGTCTTCATGGCTGGCTTTTCTAGGTAGGGTGCAACCAGATCATAAACAAGTTGCCCAATCGAATAGTTAGCTGGCGAGTTCGGGTTTTCCAGATCGGGTGGTGCAATAGTACCGTCCATCTCTGGCTCTTCGTAGCTGGCTTTCCCCTTCGCCGTTTGTTCAGTGGGTTTTCCATGGCTGGCGCACAAGCCTTCAATAATCAAGCAGATATATAAATTAATGGAAAAGAGACGGACGATGAAGATAAGAGGGAGGAGGTCTTAAGTTGCCGCCGTAATGGATTTCGTCTACGCACGGCGGTCGGGAAGAGACGAGCGAAAGAGAATTTTAAAAATAACAATAAAAACAGGAGAATAGATAGGGGCGGGTGGCGGCAAAAGCGCGACGGAAGAGCGGTGTGCGAAGAAGGAGAAGGGTGAAACAGGAGGGAACTCACCTTCTGCGTGAAATTGCGAGGGCGCTATGGTTTAGAAGCAAATCAACGAGACAAAACCAAGAAAAATTAGAAATAAACTAAGAGGGATTAAATTAAAAAATCGAAACACAATAAGTTTGGGGCCTAGGTTTCGAAATTGATGTAATTTGGGTAGTAAATACCTTGAGATTTAGGATTTCAGACCAGCACCGGGAGTAAGAGTAGAGGGCGGTGGAGAGCCGGAGGCTGCGGGCAGAGATGGAGATTTTCCCTTGTTCTTCTTTGTCAGCCTCGCGACTAGCGAGCTTTTTCGAAGGCGGCATAACACGGATTCTGAGATCGTCCTTCTCTTGTTTTTTTCTCTAGACCAGCGCTCTGTGTGCTTAAAGGTATGGAAAAAAGAAAAAACGTGTGCAATTACTTAGAATCAAGCTTACAAATAAAATCACAACTTTATTATTTGTAAAGACTTTCGAGAACGGTGTTATTAATTACCGTTCTGTATCAAATAGTAAATCTAGAACGATTTTAACAATACCGTTTTAGAAAGGAAAAATATAGGTGGAATTTTTTTTTTCATTTATGCGGTATTTAATTGGAAAAGACTTTCGAGAATGGTTTTATTAATACCGTTCTGGATTAGAGTACATTTCAGAACGGTGTTAAAATAACGTTCTGGAATGCACACATTCAAGAACGGTTTTACAATACCGTTTTGGAATGTACGTCAATTCAAAACGATTTTATTAAAACCGTTCTGGAATGTGTACATTCCAGAACGTTATTTTAATACCGTTCTGGAATGTACACATTCCAGAACGTTATTCAAATACCATTCTGGATCGACTCATAATCCAGAACGGTTTTTTCATTACTGTTCTGGAATGTCTACTTTCCAGAACGGTATTGTAAAACCGTTCTGAAAAATCATCTATCCAAAACGGTAATTTCAAATACCGTTCTAGAATGTTTAATCCAAAGCAGTATTTTAAATACCCTTCTGGATTCATCAGGATTTTCTATTCTAGAATGCAGTTTCTGCACTAGTGAGGTCATGATTTTTAGGCATCAAGTAGGACATTCATACTTTAAGAAGATACCATTTTGCTTTATGTTCTGTTGCTTGTACTTGTGTTTTTCCTGAATCTCTTAATCTTATTTTGAATCTTGCTAACCAAGTGTTCCAGTGGTTTTAAAATTGAAGGATTGGACAGGTAATACGAGGTTCATTTGGAGAGTGAAAATTTTCTTTGCTAGGAAAATATTCAACTGTGGTGATAGTTTTTCAAAATCCAGCTCTATTTCGGTGTTTTAAGTGTTTGAGGATTGTGATTATTATTTTCCAAAATTAAGAGGGAGTGGTTTATTGGGTTGAGATCGTGTGCCTGTTTTTAGGAGGAGTGGGTTTATTTTGTTTAGGAAAGAAAATATTTTGGGTATAAAATAGGATGTTGGGTTAATAAGGGAGCAATCTTATATTATTTACCTTCTCCTACTCTCTCCTTGCAACGATCATTTTTGTTGTTTATAAAGGTAGGGATTTTTACCGTCTTCCATATTCCCTCTTGATTCTCCTACTAAATTGCACTCTCAGATTCCAACGGCTATTTTCTTTCTCTCTCGATTTTTGCATGCCATTGTGTGTTTCTTTGGTAATTGTGTGCAGAATGTCGAAACCTCACTAAGAAAAAGTTGTGAGCTTCCCCCCGGCGTGCGCCTCTCAACTGATGAAAAGGTTTCGGTGACCCTACCGACTTACACCACAAGGGAGATCCGTGTGGAGATGGGTGGTGATGTGTCACTAAACACATCACTTGTTCCCCCTACTGACGCCAATCCACCGTCGGTCAATTCTGAAGAACTAATTCCCGTCGCCACTGCTGCCGACGATATTCTGACAGCCCAGCTTGCTCCCGGACAAATGGGCAATGAGATTGACGTTGATAATCCCCCAGATTTGTCGTTTATTGTAGAAATCTTTGGCAGGGTTGGGAATTTGACCTTAAAGAGGTCGCGGAGGCTGCACAACATACCCCCAGGCGTGGTTCCGGCGGCTGTTCCAAAGAGTAAAGCTGGTGCGCGAAGTCATGTGCCAATTAAGCACATGAATTTGGCGGAGGACGTCACTGTTATGATGGACCCCAATGATGAGGACTTTGTGCCATCTGCACCAGTTGCCACACCGCCGACCACCTCTACTCCAAAACTGTCGAAGTCGGCGACTCCTCATCAAAAGCAAACAGTGAGTCTGGCTGAGAAGAAGAATTCGCCAGCTTCCATCAAGGCGTCACCATCGTCGGCTGATACAAGCTATTCTGATCCCCCTTATGAAGTCATTGATTTTTTCACTAGAGAGGTTGTAAGTTCATCTCGTCCATTAGTTGCTGATCCCCCTCTAACTCCGGTCACCATGGCTCACCCTGCAGCTGAGTCAGAGCTCTTTGATTACTCTCCAGACTCCGATGATGTATTCTCTCTTTCCCAGTATTTGTCTGCCATAAAAAGAGAAAGAAAAGGTCCAGAGCTGCCCAGAGGACTGACGATAGTCTTAATGCTACGCCAGAGGATGTTGGGTCTGGTGATTTGTCACCGAAACCAAAATCGCCCATTGCAGATCAAGTCCCTTCTCCCAGCTCCGATTCTGACTCTATTCCATCTGCTAGTGCACCGATTACTTCAGCTGCCTCCGACCACTCTGCAACCTCTAATGAAGCTCCGTCTCAAGCCGTCGAGATTGAAGACATGGAACCAGTCTCTACGAGGTTCTTGACTACCGAAGCCGAGGAGTTGTTCTCGGGATTTCAAATCTGGGGCATGATTACTGAGTGCCGAGTTCTGGTTGATGACTTCGAGAAGCAGAATCCGGTTGCTTTCCTTAAGCACCGAGGTATATTTTCCACTGTTACAACTGCTATGCCGTTTATCCATGATGTCGTCCTGGAGTTTTTTGCGAATATGTTGTCGTCTATTGTGGATCCCAAGTCTGCTAACTATGGAAAAGTTTTTGTGCGTGGATCTGTTTATGTATTTACTCCTGCCTTGATCAATGAATTACTTGGAACCGAGGACTATCAAGGTGATTCAACCGTGGATGACATGAATGAGGTGGTTAGCTTCTTGTCTGGTGGTTTGGTGCATGAACGACATGAGCAGTTGCGAGTCACGATCTTGACCTCTCTGTATTCGATGTTGCACAAGGTGGTTGTCTTCAATTGGGTCCCTACCAAGAATGACATAGTTGTCATTTGACCTCAGGCGCTGTTTTTGTACAAACTTGGTCGTAGGATTAAATTCAGCTTTGGCCAACATGTGTTTGAGGCCATCACCAGATTTTCTACGACTAAGGCCTCTTCCTCTTTCTACTTTTCGTCTCTCATTTACAGCCTATTGGAAAATCAAGGTTTTAAGCCTACCGGAGACGACGTGCTCACTGGAGAGGCCGATTGGTTCTCTTTGCGTGGCTAGCACTTGGATGGAGCATGCGTCATTGATCTCCCTTGGCAAGCGCCTCCTCGAGCTGGTGGAATTTCTGGTGACAGTTCTAGTGTTACTCACACCGGTTCCAATATGGTGCATTTTTCTGCTCCAGTTGTGAAGGCCCAGATAGCTTTGATTGATAATCAGATTGCCCAACTACAGGTGCTTCGAGGCTCGTTCGTGGAGGCCCTTTTTCTTTCCGAACAAAAAGGGGGTGATACAGGTGGAATTGACGACGCTGTTGAGGATGACATTGATGTGGATACTGATGAAGCTGATCATGGTGATGATAGCTCTGCTGTTGCTGCCGATGTTTTGGCTAGTCTAGCTAAGGGAAAGAGGAGGAGGAAGATCCAGTCCAGAAACAAAAAGTCGAAGAATATGAAGAAGCTTCTAAGGAATAGAAAGGCTAAGGATGTAGGGACGTCGACGTCTCCTCGTCGGTCGAAGAGGATTCGTGGTCATTAAGTCCTTATGCCTTTGCCTTATTTGTTTTTTGTTTGGTATTTGAAAACATTTCGTTATTATTACTTTTGGTGTGTAATTTTAAAACAATGGTTATTTGTTTAGGGGGAGCTCCAAATTTAGGGGGAGTCTTCGAGTTTGATTTAAACATTTTGATGCGTCGTAGTATTTTGTCCAGAAAGGCAAAAGGGGAAGATTATTGAGAATTTTATTCTTGGCAATAATTTCTTTTTTTAGTGTATGCCTTTCTTGGGCTCAAAATAAATTGAGACTCTAAGTTTGTTTCCTAGATGGAGTCTAGGACTTTATTTGGTTTCCTAGTTTATGTTTTACTTGTTTACCAAATTTATGACTCTAGGATTCTTGTCTATTTAAGACAAGGAGAAGACAAGACTTGGATACGCTTTTCGAAGAAGTAAGAACGTAGCAAAGAGAAGAACGACGCGAGACGAGAAGAACACGAGCAAGTAAAAGACTTGAGGCAACGATCCAAATCAAGGAGATTTTCGAAGTTGCGTAACCAACGGAGAAGATCATCACAAGCTTCGCCACAAGACTTGAAGCCACGATCTTAATCACGGAGATCTTTGAAGTTGTGTAACCAACGAAGAAGATCATCACAAGCTTGGCTCCATGTACTTTAGTATCAAGTGTTGATACTAGTGTTTTTCATATATTACTTTATATCTTTATATTTATCTTGAACAAATAAAAGTAATATAGTTTTCGAGTTTGTATACCCAAGTTCGTAAGCACGCTTGCTTACGAACGAAATTTAAATTGCTGTGTTCTATTTTTAATATTTATTCCGCTGCTTTTATTTAACTTGTCTGGTGTTAATTCAGGTGTTTTAACACCAGTGTTAACATCGGATCTTATATTCATTATTTACAACTCTGAAATTGTTTGGTGTTAGTTCCACTGTTGTAACACTGAACTTACCATCATTTTACTGTGACTTATTTCAAAACCATAGGTTCTATAAATTTACATTGACCCTAACCAGCCGTCTATTCTTGTTGTCGTTTAAATACAACTATTTTTAACGCAGCAGCAAGACAAAAAAGAAGCTCATCCATCCTCTCCGTCGAACACTCAACCGTGAACCGACGCTCATCGAAAGAGCAACGGCGGTGCTGCACCGTCGTTGAGAGCAATTACCTGAACCTGATTGAATTATTAGCTGCCTTCGTTGTTGACAGTGATTAGCACGGATTTGTCTTGGTTTTTATTAGTATTTTAGTTTATTTTTCTTATTGTTTTTGGTATAAGTTGGACGATTTAAGCTTAATCTCGTATTTTTATAATTCCAGCTTATTTTACCGCATGTTGATCGTAATTGATGCAAGTAGGTGATATTTCATTGTTTTTCACCTTACAGCTAAGTAACCCGAAGAGTTTAACGTGTAATAGACGAGGTTCGATGTTCAAGAAGTGAAGAACAAGCTTTTCGGTGAAACGAGTAGCAAAAGATCGAGAATTGGAGACAGACGCGCAGTCGCGTTGAGTGACGCGACCGTCGACGCACCGTCGATGCGAGCCATGTCAGTGAGTCATAACCACGTCAGTCGACGCTCCGTCGACGCACTGTCGACGCTACTTGCTGAAGCGTCGATGTCGACGCACCAATGTCGATGCAACGTCGACGCAACTTGCTGAAGCCTCGATGTCGACGCACCCCGTCGACGCACCTGCCCAGCCGACGCGCACACCTGCTGACCAGACCTGTCGAGCACTGCTGACCAAGTCTGCCGAGTCTCGCCGAGCGCCAGTGCGCGTCAGTCGACGCACCATCGACGCGACGGCCCAGAATTCGGGTTTTAGGGTTTCTTGTGCGCCAAGTCATGAAATAACTATATAAACCCTTCATACTTCGGTTTAAAGAGCCATCTACGACCTAAAACACCTATCTAGGGTTAAGAAACCTATTTTCAACACCCTCTAATATATTTTCAAGATCTACGTCGAAGATTCAAGATCCAAGGCACCGAAACGAAGACGTTCATTCAAGCTCCGAATTTCTCGACCAAGATCAACCGTTCGTAGTCCGTATCTACATCAATCTTTCAGCACTTTTTATTCAATAATAAGTTTCCTAAACTCTAGTTATTTTTCTTAGATTAATTGTTAGTTAATTCATGTTTTTAAGTATTTATTGCTTTTCGTTTGATAATTAGAATCGTTTGAACCATTGAATCGCTGAAGCTTTGAACCTTAGATTTCGTTTTAATAATTAGTTAGTTGCTGCGTTTTACCTTTGTTCATGCTTGGTTATGAGATTGTTCATGCTTAGTTCATTTATTTCTTATGCTTGGTTAATTAATTTATGATATGCAATTGCTTGGGAATTTTAGAATTAATTTAGTTCTTGAGAATTCATATGCTTGATAGTCGTAATCGTAGTTCAATCCATGCTAGTTAATTATAGTTGGTTAATTAGTTTAATTTAATTAGCTCAAGATAGTTAGTTATTGCCTTTTAATCTCGTAGTTATAATTTTCAAAAACCAAACTTATACAAGTTCTCGTGTTTACATTGTGATTAAACAAACATTAAAATTCCGAACATCAGTCCTTGAGAGACGACTCGAGTTAAGCTTGCCAAACCTACACGCGATCCCGTTATTTTGCGGGCGAGCTATTAAATTTCTGGCAATTATTTATAAAGTAGGCACACGCAAAAGCTCGAATCAGACAGCATGTGGACCAATCCACAATCATCGCCGTGAACAGAAACACCCACATCGATCGTCATATGTGAGTGGCACCTTACATCACGACTTGTAGCTGGAATTGGCGCTCATTATGCAACAACGACGGTGCATGTATGACGGCCACCACCTTCGACGGTGCATTAATGATTATTCAGACAATGCAGCCGCCCAAATCCACCGTGAAGGGCCATCGCGCGTACAAGATTTGCAGCACAGCCATCGGCAATTGGGGCTCAACATACGACATTGGTTTCATCTCGTCGCCGATGAGATTGAAAGCCACCCCAACAGGCCACATCCATCGACGGTAGCCACCAAGGTCGAAAAATAGCCACCATGGTTGTCTTAGCCGTGATCGGACTGTCGAGCACGACTAAGTCCATCACCATCCATTTACCACCGATCCTTTTTCTACTAGCAATGTTTTGATGGTATGGATTTAAAAATTGTGTTGTCAAATTCTTTTTCATTTTAAATAGTTGATTTAAACAATTCCATATAATTATCACAATTGTTTGAATTCAATGATTTCTTAATTCATATTAGAAGATAACAAAATCTATTTAATAGTGTATGGAAAGATTTAACAAAATAAAATTAATTAATAATCGAATAGAGATATCTTCTAATACAAATTCGTAGATCCTTTTTACAAAGTAAAAAATTGAAGTCAAAACAAGTATATATAAAACCCGGATCACGTGTTCAACACGTTTTCCTTAAAACAGATCCGTCCCCTATTTTAGACGTCTATTTCCCACGATAGGACGGGTAAACCGGATTACCTTTCATCTCCGGCGAACTGATAATCATGCCTGAGTTTATCACAAAAAATGCAAGAGGCCAAGAGAATTGCTGCTTTTGGTTCCCTATTTTGGAACGTGGGGTTTTTCTTATGTCATGTAATTGCTGCTTTTGGTTCCTTATATATCCAAGTATATAACCTTTCAAGATTACATATTATGAACCATGATGGGGGAGTTACACAATTCAATACACATTGAATTCGAGTGTTACACTCCACCACCACCTTAGAATAGGAGTTACAAGTCTTGACTATTTAAATACCATTTGGATAAAAGGTCTAAGAAATAATGATTTTCTTCATTAATTATAATAAAAAATTATTTTTACTAATTAAATATATTAATTATTTGAAAATTATATATGTATTGTTTCAACTATTTAGTGTATTGGTTTGAAATTCTATTAGTTTATTGATTATTAAAATGGTTGAACATTTATGTCATTAGATGTTTTCATGTACAATAGCAAATATGGCTCGGTCTTCAAAAGAAATAGAAAGCCATATCAAAAAAGTGTCAACAAAGTCTCGCAAACCATATTGAACTCGATAACTTGAAGAAGTCCCCGACTAAAGTCTAACCAAGCAAATGTGGCATCCATTAGAGTTAATGATTCATGTCCGACATTTTAAGCCCATGGTGGTTCATTTGGAAGAGTTGAAACTACAACAAGTAGTCATACCAATGAGAGGGACAACATGCCACAGGAACCTATAATTCCATCGACTCAAGGCCCTAACAGTCAATTAATAGAGAACACAAAAGATGCATCACTTGAAGCAGATGATAGCACAGATTTATGTTCTTTTCATCTTAATTTTTTTACTGCTTGTTAATAGTAGTGAAGATGTGGTTTCAAATGTATAACTTAAATATATATAAAATGCTCCCAAAATATTTGAATTTGAGCACGGGTTTTTCGGTTATATCTATAGTTATCTTAGGCATAGTTGTAAGTCTGTCTGTTGTTGATCAGCCTTTATTGGTGTTTGTTGTTGATCAACCTATAGGTCGGATAAATGAAATCTTTATTCTACCTGATTTTGTACCTCAATCAACTAGAATATGTGGGACTAGCTGATACGACATCAAAAATCGACTCGACTATGTATGATAAGAAAGTAACAAAAGGGGTAAAAGGTTCTAGGTCCTGACGTATATGGTAATAAGGTTTTATGGTTATTATGAAAAATAAGAGTCCTAGTATTAGAATATTTCCTTATTATGAATATTCGATACAATTAAGAAATCTAATCTCATCTTATGAAGGAATCCTATAATCTTATAAATAGGGGATTTAAGCTCTTATTTCATACCTTCAATTATCTTATTCCATAACTTTAATTAACTTCAATTCTCATGGACCATATAACTCACAATATTATGTGAAATAGTTCTTTTATCATTAATTATCATGGATCATGGAGCTCTTCTTTACGGATTTTATGGGTAAATAAAAGAGGAGGTCTTATACAAGAGACGAGAACACTAGATTGAGAACACGTCTCTTGTCTCTTGTCTATACAAAGAGGACACAGGCCTCACTTCTATTCTAAGTTGATTTTATATTCCACATTTTGAATCCTCGCATATATCACTCTCAAACAATATCTGACTTAAGTATTAGAGGTCCTACGCTGGGGCTATCCGGCTTGGGTTCTGTTTTGCAGGTTGATCAGGTTGCCAGGAGCTTTCTGGAGGGCTACTAGGTTGCCTAATGCATATTTTAGGTTATTAATTTCTTTTCTTGGTGATCCAAACTCTTTGGTCGCATTACCCCTATTATCACATCAACTTCACAGTATATTAACAAATCACTTGGAATTGATTTACAAGAAATCAATTCCAACCTTTCCAAGGTTCAATTCTTAATCATTTTAACTCACCAAGAGAATACTAGAGAACTCGTAACTAAGAGTTACACAGACAACAATAGTTTCATCATATTTGTAATGCATACCATAGGAGTGAGCTTCATAGCCTCGGCCATGGGGAATATTCATACCACCAATTATAAGAGGATACTGATTTGCATATTTTTGTACGTATTTTTTGTCACCGTTTTGTGTCGCGCTTGAATGTGTTTTGTTTGCTTTTATGTGTATTAGGAGTCATTTTGGACGATTTTATTAGTTTTAGGTTTTCGTAACTTTTGTGCGGTTTCTTTGGATTTTCGTTTATTTCTACTCGTTTTTGTCTTTATGGCCGTAGGATGACCAAAGCAGTCCCGTCCGTGCTTAGGACATCTCATTCGACTCGGATTAGAACAAGCAAGCAAGGGAACACAGCGCGAACGAGGAGCGATAGCCGGTAGACGATTAGAGCGGAAAACGAGAAAACGAGCCGGAGCTGCCCGTCAGTCGATCGACTGGAGGGTCAACTGGGATGTTGAAATCGACTGGGTGGCAGAATGTTTTGTGATTTTGGGCATTTCAGTCAATCGACAGCTTTCAGTCCATCGACTGGCAGTCGATCGCCGCAATAGTACGGAGTCGATTGTAGAGCGGTAAGCTTTCCTGAGTCGTGTCTCTCGAGGATAGATATAATCGGCTGACTCAAACTTTTGTGCACCCCGTTTTTAATAAATTAATTTAAAAGCATGTCAGTTTGCTCGCAAGTGTACGAGGTAACTGTAGGGTGATGAGTTTGACTCGAGTCGTATCTCTCGAGGAAATAACTATTCGGTCTTTCGGATGTTTTTCTCAATTTACGAATTTAAGTAAAATACATGTACATTTGGGGTTTTAAAAGATGTTGAATTGATCATTACGAACTAGGCAGTAATTAGACTAAAGCTAACTAAACTAATTATTCTAAATTATCAACTAAGAGCAATAACTAAATTATCGATTAACGCTACGAAGATTTAGAGCTAATTATCGTATCTAAAAGCATGAATTTAAGAAACTATCACTAAGCAATTGAATCATAAGAATCTAAGAACGAATAATTAAACATAAATCGACTTGCATAAATAAACTAAATTAATCGATATCCAATATCCAAGCATGAAATAATTAAACTAATTATCAAAACTACAATTAACTAAGAAATTAACTAAGCAATTAACTACGAATTTAACTAAGAGTTTAGAGTACTTATTGTAACTACGAAAAGCAGTAAAAAGCTCCAGCTATTCCGGAGTTCGAACGTTGATCTTGGTTGAAGATTGAGTTCCGAACGCGAAATTAAAGTCTCGGACTTATCGCCCTTCAATCCTTGATCTTCGTCTCCAAATATTGTTATAAGATGTGGAATTATTGTTATTGTAAGCTAAACTGCCCTAGGATATTGTCTCTCTGGTGTCTCCCCCCTCAAAATCCGAAATAATGAGGGTTTAAATAGATATTACAAGTCTTAGCGCACAAGAAACCCTAAAATCCGAATTCTGGGCCGTCGTGTCGACGGTGCGTCGATGTAGCGTCGACTGACGCACGCTGGCGCTCGGCAGGACTCGGCAGACTTGGTCGGCAGGTGTGCGCGTCGGCTGGGCGGGAGCGTCGACTGGGTGCGTCGACATCGACGCTTCAGCAAGTTGCGTCGACGTTGCGTCGACATCGACGCTTCAGCAAGTAGCGTCGACAGTGCGTCGACGCTGCGTCGACTGACGCGGAACATGGCTCGCGTCGACGGTCGCGTCAGTCGATGCGACTGAGTTTCTGTCTCCGTTTCTCGGTCTTTTGCTACTCGTTTCGCCGGAAAGCTCGTTCTCCTACTCTTGAACATCGAACTTCGTCTATTACGCGTTGAACTCTCCCGGTTACTAAGCTGTAAGGTGAAAACAACGAAATATCACCTATTTGCATCAATTACGATTAAAATACGGTAAAATAAGTCGAAACTATAAAAATACGGAATTATGCTTAAATCGTCCAACTTATACAAAAAACAAATAGAAAAGCGAACTAAAAAGCTAATAAAAATAAGGACAAATCTACTCTAATCAACTACCCCACGCTTTATTGGTTTGTTCGTCCTCGAACAAATGATAATTTTGAAGTATAACTAGAATGAAAATCAGTTCAAGCAAAGAGTCGTGCTATGCTACATACGTAATTTTCAAAATATAGGTACAAGTCACGCAACGTCAAACACTTGACCATTATTACATTGTCGCTTCAAAATAAAATTATGCTTCCTCACGAAGGATAATATATATAAGTACGCTCAAAAGTACTCAAGTATTTTCTGCATGGGACGTGTATACACTCAAATCATACAATTACAAGCACAGTAAATAAACATAAAAAATCAATCTCTTCTCAATCGCAAATTAAGTGTGCTGTCAAAACTAAGAATCAGAAAAGGTCTTTACGGGTTGTAGTGTAAGGCTCTTTGGACGGGTGTGGGATATATAAGTCATGTGGCTAATCGCTCACTCAACCTAATCTAAACGAGAAGCAAATTGCTTCACCTCGCTCAAAAATAAAAACCTCACTTAACACTCATAACGTAGCCTTTCAAACATAGGCTATTCCTCAACTCAAAACTCGTAAACCGACTGAATGCTCAAACCACTTAAGTACAATTGAAGCTTAAAGCATGCTTCTTACACAACTCTTGCCTTTTAATCATTAGGCTTCATAAAATAAACAATAAAAGTCAAGCCTTTATAAACGCGTAGGCAATTAATCAACATATCCACCATCCTATCTTTTTCTTTTCCTTTTTTTTATTTCCCCCTTTATTGTTATTTTTTTTTAAATGGGGTATTAATTTTTTTCTTATTGTTTTTTCGGATGGTGGTCCTTAATTACAAAAATCATAAATCCCTAATAAAATTTCCAAAACACTAAAAACCAATAGAAATAATGAACTCCTACCCCACGCTTTTAATGGGTTGTAGGGGTCGTCTCAACAACACTCATGGCTATAGGCATGGATATTTGGCTATAATTGGCTCATTCGGAATTTATAGTGGCTAAAAATATATAGATATGGCCGGAATAAGGTTTTATATGTGCCTTAACGTCATTTTCAAAGTCGACTACACACAGCGGTTTCGAAGAGATATCAAAACTGAAACTTAGTCACGTACATGCAATGATGATAAACACTCAGGCTACTCACAGGCTTTTTGCATGAAAAATTTTGAATTGACACTGCTTTTAAGGTTTTATGAAATCAATTGCGTCCAAGTACCATTTTACAATATATAATAATAAATTTTGAAAAATTATGCACTTATGCATGCTCAAAGACGAAAACAAATAATCATACTTAGTCAACTTCGACAGGCATGCCATACAAACACAATTAAGCGTAGAAATAGCAATTAATAACATTTAAGCATATAATTATTACAGGCCAAGTATCAAATAAAATTACACAATTAATCAATACAAATCACCCCGCCGTTCTACTTCGGGCCCGAGTCCCGATTGGAGCCAATTTTTCGAAGAAAACCGGGCATTTCAAGTGAAGATGTTCGATAAGCTCCAAATCATCGACGAGAAGATTGATGCGAACCACGACCAAAACCGTCGGAGTTTGAAGAAGATGCGAGCTCGCATTTCGAAGCTCGAGGAGCGATTTGAGGCGGCATACCCCACACCGAGCATGGATGTCGACGAGAACCCCAACGAGGACGATGAGTCCCGCGAGTTCTAAATCTTGTATCTTTATTTTTTTTATATTTATTTTAAAAAAAATGGAAAATATAAAATCCAAAAATATTGTTATTTTCTTTGTTTTTCGTTTGTTTTGTTTTTCTTAGGGCATTTCGCATCACGTACGTTGAAGAAGTGGCCAATTACACAAATCACGAATAGCGGCTCGACTACTATTATTTCAGGGATGTTTTCTTTTTCCTTCCTCTTTCCCGCCGTTCTACTTCGGGCCCGAGTCCCGATTGGAGCCAATTTTTCGAAGAAAACCGGGCATTTCAAGTGAAGATGTTCGATAAGCTCCAAATCATCGACGAGAAGATTGATGCGAACCACGACCAAAACCGTCGGAGTTTGAAGAAGATGCGAGCTCGCATTTCGAAGCTCGAGGAGCGATTTGAGGCGGCATACCCCACACCGAGCATGGATGTCGACGAGAACCCCAACGAGGACGATGAGTCCCGCGAGTTCTAAATCTTGTATCTTTATTTTTTTTATGTTTATTTTAAAAAAAATGGAAAATATAAAATCCAAAAATATTGTTATTTTCTTTGTTTTCGTTTGTTTTGTTTTTCTTTAGGGCATTTCAGCATCACGTACGTTGAAGAAGTGGCCAATTACACCAAATCACGAATAGCGGCTCGACTACTATTATTTCAGGGATGTTTTCTTTTTCCTTCCTCTTT
>BMAC01000254.1:543159-555320 GCA_014905375.1 Phtheirospermum japonicum | reverse complement strand
AAGATGATGGCCGTCGGTGGTTTGGGAAATGGCGGTGGTTAAATCGCAGGTGCAGGGGGAGAGGAGAGGAGCGGAGAGGAGAGGAAGGAAGCGGCGAATTCTATTTTAGGGTTTCAGAAAAGGTAAGAAAAGTGTTAATAAATAATACTATATACCAGATCGCCTTTTTAAGACGTTCTAGATATTTAAAACAGGGCGATCTGGTATATCAAATATACCACAACGTTCCATAAGAAAGGGTGATCTGGTATATCGAATATACCAGATCGCCCTTCAATAACGACGTTCTAGATATAGGATTTACCAGATCGCCTTTTTAACGACGTTCTGGTATATCGATATACCAGATCGCCTTTTTTAACGACGATCTGGTATATCGATATACCAGATCGCTTTTTTTAACGACGATCTGGTATATTGATATACCATAACGCCTTTAAAAAAGGCGATCTAGTATATAACGCTTTTATTACGAAAATACCACCAGCTTATATTCCAGATCGTCTTTTTCTGAGGCGTTCTAGATTGACTGTTCTAGAATATATTTTTCTGCACTAGTGGGTTACTCTCTTCCACCATCGCTAACCTAATAGAAGCGCCAGCAAGCAAAAATAAGAACTCCACTACGAGAGAGGTGCCCCCCGAACAAGGGTTACCCTCTCCCACCATCGCCGACCTAATAGAAAAGTCAGCCTGCAAAAATAAAAACTCCACTACGAGAGAGGTACCCACTGAACAAGGGTTACCCTCTCCCACCATCGCCGACCTAATAGAAGCATCAACCCGCAAAAACAAAAACTCCACTACGAGAGAGGTGCCCCCCGAACAAGGGTTACCCTCTCCCACTATCGCCGACCTAATAGAAGCGTCAGCCCACAAAAACAAAAAACTCCACTATAAGAGAGATGCCCCCCCAAACAAGGGTTACCCTCTCCCACCATCGCCGACCTAATAGAAGCGTCAGCCCGCAAAAACAAAAATTCCACTATGAGAGAGGTGCCCCTCGAACAAGGGTTACCCTCTCCCACCCCAAACACACCACAACCGCCCTCTAGGCATAATATTTCTTCAAATGACACACATTCCAGCTTCTAGGCAAGACTTTTCCACTGGTATCTTCAAGTACATAAGCTCCCCCTTGCAATACCTTTACAACTTTAAATGGCCCAACCCAATTTGGTTCCAATTTCTTAGTCATATATAACGCATCAGCCCGCCTCCATACCAGATCACCCACTTGAAAACAACGAGGCTTGACCCGTTTATTAAAAGCAGCTTGTATCCTTCGTTTATAGTGCTCGACCTAAGCCGCAGCTCTATCTCGTACTTCCTCAATCATTTCAATCTCTCCCCGAGCTAACCTCTCATTCTTCTCTACATTAAATGTGGTCAAACACTGCGATCCTCCTACTATCTCTGTCAGAATAACCGCATCCATCCCATAGACCAGACTGAATGGCAGCTCTCCCGTGGAGGTTCGGGGAGTTGTTCGATAAGCCCATAGGATCGAAGCGAGCTCTTCTTCCCAAAGTCCCCCTGTCTTTTTCAGTCGCAACTTGAGTCCCTGCACAATTATACGGTTAGTAACTTCCACCTGCCCATTAGTTTGAGGATGCGCCACAGAAGCAAATCGCTGTCTCATCCCCATCTCTTTGCACCAATTTCGAATTTTTCTCCCATTAAACTGGGTTCCATTATTGGACACTAACACTCACGGCACACCAAACCTGCAAAATATATTGTTAAAAATAAAATCCATCATAAATGTTGCTTACTTATACCCGTAACTGCTTCGGCCTCCACCCATTTCGTAAAATAATCAATTGCTACCACCAAATACTCCTTATTGCCTGGGGTCGTTGGAAAAGGACCCACAATATCAATACCCCACTGCGCAAATGGGCACGACGAGCTCATAACCATCATCTCCTCAGTCGGTATATGAATAACAGGTACATGCATTTGACACTTTTTACACGTTCTCACCAGGTCGCCAGCCATACCTTTCATCAATACAACCAAACTCGCGACCAGAACATAACCATTTATATTGAACCAAATAAGCTTTATCATATCAAATAAATCAATCCATATAAACCAAATAAATCAACTAATTCCTCACATAAACCATATTAAGTCAAATATATCAAATAAACCACTCCAAACCAAAATAAACCAATACCAAACCTTACCACCGTATTAAGTCAACTTCATATGAACCATGTTAAATCGCATAAATCAATTATTCCCCCATGTTCAATCACAAAATAAATAAGACAGAAAATTAGAAACCGTCCCTTTCATGAGATTTTAAAGAGCGTACCCGATACGTATCCATATTGATACCATAGGAGAATTCACCTCTCCTCGAATATCCAACTGCGCGACCTTTTTATTTTTAGGTAACATAATTCCTCGATCACCTTTTTGTGAATGTTTGGACTCGCGAACCGGTACATGTCCTTGAATATTGGCGACCTCTTTGCATTGGTTCACTCATCTTCGAGTTACATGTCGGACAACCCCAAAATTAACTCTAAGTTAATACGAACTAAACAGGCCCTGCACCCAAATCCGTTAGCATAATTATAGAAAATATCATCCGAATATCGCAACCTTACTCGCGCCAATAACATGTTAATCAAATATTTTTTAAATCATATATTTTCTTTCCCACAACCACAAATATCGTATCACCATCAAGCCATATAGGATCAAACAAAACTAATACAAGAATTTTCAGCACACATATACCAACTTTAAAGATTTAACTGTTTTGATTGGCAATAAATTAAAACCTAAACTATATACCAATGGAAATCCCTACAAGTCTAGTTTCCAATGCAAAATTCGGATCTCAAAAATGATCATCCAAAAGTGAGTTATTACCATTTTACTGAAGTGTGGCAGTGCAGTAATTTCATATGGGAATTTGAAAAGATGAGCAACTCTTAATGTGTTTTTATGATCCTACTCATTCAAGTACCTTGGGAGTTGATAAACACTTAATCTTTAGTCAAAAATCATCTTAATTATCTCTAAGAATATAAGCATATCCTCATAACCATATAAAATCAAATAAGTCCTCCTTATCCAAGTGTTAAACCACAAACATATCTCCACCAAATAAAACCACATAAAATAAATCCAATTAGCATTCTCCACGCATGATTAATATCCCATCATCCATTCTATAAAAATTGTGAAAGAATTTTAAAACTAAATCTATCCAACTCCATGAATGATTAATATCTCATATAATCAAATAAACCATACGTTATCCCTAATAAATCACATAAAATCAATAAACCATAAGTCTATCCCCATGTAACTCAAGTCAATAAGCAAGTCCGCCATATGTCAACCAAATCAATCAACCAAACGATACCATCCCCATTTAAGCAAATCTAAAAGAAAATAAATTCTTATCTTGATTTTTGGTAATTTTGTTGCGTTTGATTGATACGCGACCTTATCGCCTTAGACTTCGAGCAACAACATAAATCGGCCTTTAATATTTGGACACGCGACCTCATCGCGTTTGTTTGCATTGACCATTCCCGGGTTAAATTCCAGGCAACACATAGAGTAACCCTTAAAAACCAAATTTAATACAAACTAAATGAATAGACCTGCACTCAGTCCGTTAGTATATGATCATAAAAATAATCGATAAATAAAATGCGAGCATCGCAACCCTTACTTGCGCTCACAAACCTTCAAACCCGATCTCCACCACCATCCATATCTAACCACTATATATCGTAAATATTATATCCAAAATTCAATTTCATTCAATCAGTTAGATTGTGCATAGTTTAATTTTTAAAAAAAAAAACTAGACAAACAGTTTTGGGAAACATGATCATCTCTGTTTAAATTCGTTATAAAATCTTTCTGAACACATACTCAAATCTCCACCGTTCAGATTGAACTTCAATATGTTTAGAATAACATAGCAAATTTTTGGCTTGATCCAACGGTTTTATTATGCACAATCGTATTTTGAAAAACGCTGCGCAGAATTTTCCAAAAATAAAATCTGCTTTGATCGAAAATTTATATATATTCCCTCACACCTCAAAATCCGATCTCCATCGTTCAAAACGTAATTAAAAGGTCGTTGAGGTTTTGTAAAAATTCCAACACGATCTAACGATTGAAACGTTAGAAAACGATTTTTCAAATTTATAGCGCAGTCAGATTTTAAACCTACATAAATTGTGTATTCTCACGTCTTTCGCTCAAGAACTCGTTGTCCCTCTTTCCCGCGCCACTTGATAAATCCAAAAAGATTAACTACCAAGAATATGTGGTACTAACCTCGAATAAGAGATCAGCGACCTAAACAGCTTCCACTTCCAGTCACAGCGATCTGATAAGCCTCCAAAAATCCTCCTGGCGACCTCACCAGTCCTGCAAAACAGCATCTTCAAGCGGGTCGGATTTCGAACCCGTGAAGGTCCTACGATGCTTAAGTCAAAAGCAAGTGGTAGTTCAAAACGCCCAACGTATGATAAAGACAACTTCAAATTAAAAAATAAAGAGATGTATGCACCCCTTTTGTAGAGATAAGAGAAGTCCTCCCCAAACCAGGCTTTCTTTCTCCCATCACAATTCCATAAATACCACAATTCTATAAATACTACAACTGACTTAGAATTAGGATTCCTCCTATATGTTAAGTTCTCATAAATAATAAATCTCTCATTAAATTACTAGAATAGGCCTGGGCCTATAATTCTTTTCATACAGTTCGCCAGGACCCCATAAGACCATCCATGAGCCCATTTAGGCCTGATATTTATAATGCCCATAACCGAGCTAAAAGACGACGCCCAACTAAAGACATAAGAGGTCGCGACTTTATACGAGAACTCATCCTTATATTTTAGGTCGTTACTCTATAAACCAGCTCGCCCACATCTACAAACAAACTAGCTCGTTCACCTCCCATAAGAAATATCTTGCAGGATATGAGGTCGCTTATCATAAATATTCACATATATCAAATACTATTACGTATGGATATTTTGGTTCGTATCAAACTTGCAGTACAACCAGCAGCTCATCGAAAGAAATGTAGAATGCCTGTGAAAAGAGTGGCAACAGAAAATAGAAACGTGTGTAACAAATCTAAAGATTAAAATGATAAAGCCAACAATATTTTACTCGCATGATACTACTTCCATCACTCTAAACATTTTATCAATAACGAATATTAAATTGCTTGAAGGATCATATTCTCTTCATCAATAACAAGCATTTTAAGGGAAATGGAGCATTTGTTTAGCAAATACCTATTCCTTGTATTTTCTTTTCACTTTTTCATTCACGTGAATTAGTAGTGTCAAAAATATGATTGTAATGTTCCCTTTTTTTTTTTTCTCTCTCTCTCCCCCCTTTTTCTTTTTTTTTTATGTTATCTGTGACAGATTATCAAATATGTGGGCCATGTTTTTTTCTTTCTCCCCTGCAATTGCAGACACAAAAGAACGAGATTTCCAGTTGGCCTACAAAAAAGCGCCCATATATGATGCTTGTATCTTTTTCTTGAGGATAATGTCCATTCAAAGGTGCTCTTTTTAACTTAAAGCTGAATCATATCCTCAATCCACCCTCCAAAATTTAGTTAATTGTGTCATGGCTGTCCACGACAACGTTCATTACTTTCGGTAAGATTACTTTGAAAAGAAAACTTTTTTTGAATATTAACTCAAGAAAAAAAAAAATTGCCCACAATACTATTTCGATTTTTACAATTATCATACGATTTTTTTTTTTTTTTGGACAAATTACAATCTAAACTATTCATTTTTGCAACTTAACCCCCGCAACCAGAATTTTGATGGTTTTGGATACCAAATTCGATTTGTTAAGGGTACTTAGGTCATCACTCCTTATTTCTAATCCTCCCCCTTTCTCCACCCTAATCTACTATTTTTACAATGATAACGGCCCGGAGGACCTTCTCTCCATGGCGAAGAAGATCAGCAACGGCAGTTCGCGGCTGAGAAAGATGGCGGCGCTGGGTGCTTCGACTTTCCGGCCGCGGCTGAAAACGGCGACGATGGGGTGGTTCTCCGATGAAGACATCACGCAGCGGCGGCAGGCGACAGACTTTCTCAAATGGCGACTGGACGCAGGCGACAGATAAATCTCCTCTCCTTCGACTCGTAAACGATGGCCCGACGATTGGGATTTGGCGGCAGCGGCCCGATGGCGAGCAGCGGTTCATGAGAAAAATAGTAATAATACTTTTATTGTTTTTTTCTTTTCTTTTGGGTGTAAAAATTAGGCAAAATTAGTTCATTAATTTTTTTGGAATTTATCAGTTGAAAGTTACTAAAAAAATCCTTAACAAACCGGATTTGGTATCCAAAACCACTAAAATTCTGGTTTCGGGTGGTAAGTTGCAAAAAACGCAGTTCAGATGGTGGTTTGTCCCAAAAAAAAGTTTGTATGAAAAACTGTGAAAATCGAAATAGTGTGGGGGACAAAAAAAAATTTTTCCCTTAACTTAATTTAATCTTTTGTTTTTTTCAATAAATTATAAATACATTTGACTAATACAAATACTTTTGTTTTCCAATAATTAAAAAAGAAGTCTCTTTATGCTTAGTTGCTTGCTTGCATATGTACTCAAAACAAAAAGGAAAAACAAAGAAAAAGGTTTTTTAATTGAAAGAGTCATACTTTTCCATAATTCGTCAGGAAAGAATATAAACTTGAGAATAAAGTGTTAAATATTTCAATATATTTTTTTGATTGTGATTACAAATGATTTTTCCTTCTTTATATAGAAGTTGTAGATCATTGTAGATACTCTACAAATTTGAATAACCCTAGATCCACTATTTAAGGGAATGAAGTGTACTATGCAGGTACAGAACCGGCTCCTCATCCAGCTGGTGTTTTGTAATTTTGTACAGCACACAATCCAAGTCTCAAGATGGGAGTGTATGGGGAGCTTTCCAACTCGCACACTTTTCTGCATCCATCGTATCAGGTCGCATACTTGTGTTGGGGAGCTCGTCAGGTTGTACCAGGTTGCTAGGGTGCGACCTGCCAGGTCGCATGGCGAGCTGATCACTTGTGTTGGGGAGCTCACCAGGTCTCATAGTAAGCTTGTCAGGTCGCATAGGGTGTATCTGTTTGCTAACATTAATCCACTAATATTTAATATCCATTTTGTTTTTCTTCATCGCCAGGACCCAAGACCATGGAGCCATTAAAAATCCCTAACTTGATCTTTGGCTCATTCAGTCGTATATATTCAATTATATTGCTTCGTTCTAGAGACAAAAGCTATGTCAGGTTTTGTTTTTACTCTCGTGCCTTTAGGAAATAATAACATTTTTACGCTTCTGGCTATTTACAAAGGAGGCCAGGTCTCATTAAATAGAGACGGCTGAACATTTTGATAACCTTAGCATGCAGGTGCACCATGTAGTGATAGAGGTGACAACAACATCCAGCTCAAGCCAGCTGTTAGCAGATGAAACAAATAAAGAAAATGACAAAGATGTTAAACTTGAACATTAGTTTAACCTAAACCTTAAATATATTTCCTAACATACCCCGCAATCCAAGCAAGGATAAAGATAACACATGAAGTTTGCATTTTATCCGAGTGAAGGAGTATTCGGATAAAGGTTTAGTAAAAATGTTTGTTGCTTGATCATATGCTGGCACAAGACGAACAAAAATTGTTTTTGACTGCACCTTCTCCCTCATGAAATGCAAATCAATTTCAATGTGCTTGGCTCTTATTTGAACAACACGATGCGTATACATGAATATTAGACTCAAGTTATCAATCCAACATCCAAGGCTTCTATATTCTTCTTCTGCACTAGACTTTGACACATTATGTTACTTCTTTGAACTCCAAGAGATCAAGTTGTTGCCTATAAAAACACAGTAAGGTGAAGTGGACTTTGTGACCACCTAATGCCTAGTCAGAGTCTGAAAAAGCAGTTATGTGTAAATGTGGTGAGCTGGTCAAGTGCAACCCGTGATCAAGAGTGCCTGAAATGTATCTGAGTAACCTCCTGACTTCTAGTGTGTAATAAGAGGATACTGCATAAATTGACTCAACTTGTTGATAGAGAAGGCAATATCTTGCCCAGTGATGGCCAAGTAATGTAAAGCTCCAATAATTTATTTGTACAACTTTGCATTCTAGAAGGTATCTCCTACAAGTTTTGACCAAGAAGGAGATGTTACAATGGAAGTAGTTATTGCCATTGGTTCTTCCATATTTATTCTAGAAAACAAGGTATGAGCATACTTTGTCTATGGGAGCATAAAACCATTTGTTGTTTTGCTAACCTCAATGACAAGAAAGAAATTTAGAGCTTCAAGATATTTGATTGAGAAATATTTAATCAACTTCAGAATTAAGGTGCTAATAGCAGCATCAGAGTTTCATGTGATGATTATATCATCAACATACAAAATGAGATAAAGAAAAAGCACTACAAAAAAATCCGGCAGTTCTGGCGGAATTACTGGCGGCCATCAAGCCGCCAGCATTGCTGACGGCTTTCCTGGCGGCCCGACATTACCGGCGGATATGCTGACGGCCATAGCCGTCAGCAACATTGCCCGCTAGTAACCTGCCATGGAAAGAGCGGGAGTGCCTCCCGCTTAATTATACTGACGGCCATACCCGTCATTGTATAAAATTGACATTGCTGGCGGGTCTGGCCGTCAGGATCCTGACGGCAATGACCGTCAGGATATAATATTGAACTAAAGAAAAAAGGGAGGTTCGCTAATCTTGACGGTTGTGACCATCAGGATATATTATTTAATTAAAAAAATCGCTAATCCTGACGGCTATTGGCCGTCAGGATATTAACCTAAAAACGACGCGGTCTTTCCTTCTCCGCCTCACTTTCCAGATTCAACTGCATTCAAAAAAAAATTCGTCGCCGCCGCCGGGAAATCCTCACTTTCCAGAAGGTCGAGAGCCACCGCCGCCGCTTCACTCCGAAGCCCGCAGCACCGTTGCCGCGCCGCTCCGCTCCGAAGCACAACCCACCGTCGAGGCGCCGCGCTCCGCTCCGAAGCCCAGTCCACCGCGGCCGCCTGCCTCCACCGCGCCGCAGCCGAGCCCAGCCCGAGGTCCACCACCACCGCCTGCCTCCACTTCCGCCGCCGCTCCGAGGTCCACCACCACCTCCACTTTCAATTTTCATTTGTATTTTTGATTTTTTTGTGTAATAATTTAGGGTATAAATTATAATTATAGTTTAATTTAGGTTTAATTTGAAATTAGGGTTTCATTTAGGGTTTAAATTAAAATTATGTAATAATTAGGGTATAATTTACAATTATAGTTTAATTGAGGTTTAATTTGAAATTAGGATTTCATTTAGGGTATAAATTAAATTAGGGTTCAATTTATGAATAATTATATAATTAGGGCTCAATTTAGGGGCTAAATTAAAATTAGGGTTTAATTTATGTTTAATTTGAAATTAGGGTTTAATTTATGAATAATCACCTAATTAGGGTTTAATTTAGGGATAATCACATAATTAGGGTTCAATTTATGAATAATTATATAATTAGGGTTCAATTTATGAATAATTATATAATTAGGGCTCAATTTAGGGGGTAAATTAAAATTAGGGTTTAATTTATGTTTTAATTTGAAATTAGGGTTTAATTTATGAATAATCACCTAATTAGGGTTTAATTTAGGGATAATCACATAATTAGGGTTCAATTTATGAATAATTATATAATTAGGGCTCAATTTAGGAATAATTTATAATTAGGGTTAAATTAAGAAATAATCACCGAATTAAGGTTCAATTTAGGAATAATTAAGTTTGGGTAGATTTTGGAGTAAACGTGTCTGTAAAGAGCAATATTGTATTCGGGTTTATCATTGTATTAACTTAAATTATTAGGGTTTGCTTTCAAATTTAGATAAACTTTAGGGGCAAATTATATTGTATATATATTGTTAATGCATGGGAGGCCATGGTGATCGGCCGGAATTTAAAAAAAAATTATATATATATATATTGTTCATGAATGGGAGGCCGTGGTGATCGGCCGGGTTTAATTTTGTTTATATATATTATTATCATTGGTGTTGTTGGTTGTATACCGTCGGATGTTGACGTGGGTTACGGCGCTGGCCGGGAGGTGTTGTCCCTCCAATAGCGGGTTTTCAACTTTTTTTCTAAAAACGTGATAGGGTATCACGTGGTTTTATTTAAGTCTTCAAAATATTTTTTCAAAAATGTGACGGTAGTAATTGCTTATTTGGATCCTTGGCGAAGTGACGCGATGCATATAGATCACCTGTTTGATAATTAATATCAAATAGAAAAATTTGAACCTAAGTTTTGAATTATTCCAATATTCCTTAGACCCGTTTGAGATTTAGTATCAAATATAGAGTTTGATACTAAATTTCGAATTGTCCCATTTTTGGACAGTTTGAGAATGTGACTTGTAGTATGGTTATCTTATGTGTATGTTTTTTTTTTAGTTTTGAAATTTCGGTTTCTGCATCTCTCTAATTGTTCTCGGGTGCACTGAAATATACGTGCACTACGAGAACTGTGGGGAGATGCTTCCGAAATTTTGAATTTAGGAAATATACATATTTTAAGATAATACATACTACTAAACGTCACTTTCTTGAATGGGATAGAAGTCTTACCAATTACAACTCGAATTACTCATTCTCCTCGTAATGCTGCCGAAATTTTGCCACCTTCTTTAATTATAGAACACGCTTAACACTCAAAAATCTTAGGATGGCTGATGATCGTAGTTGGATGTACAAACGGAATATTTCTGAATTTCTAAATCCGGCGTTCGTGGCCGGTGTAGATAGTTTCGTACAATTTGCACTCACGCATGATTCTGTAGAGAGGGACGGCGATAAACTAAAATGCCCTTGCCCACGAACTAAGTGTAGGAACTCTAGTTATAGGTCTATCAATGAGATAAAATGTCACATCGGTACCAAAGGGTTCATTGCTGATTACTACATTTGGACTCATCACGGGGAAGCAGATCACATCTCATCGTCTGCTGATATTGAAATTGGGGGATCATAATCAAATACGTACGTCAATATGGTGCGAGATGTTGTCGGTCCTAATTTCGAYATGAATGACATTGAGTTGGATGAATCACCTAATCCTGAGGCGAAGAAATTTTTCGATATTCTGAAAGCTGCCAAAAAACCTTTGTATCCCGGCTGCGAGAAACACAATCGGTTGTCCTTAGTTGCTCGTCTTATGAATTTAAAATCAGAGCATGGTATTTCTCAGAAATGTTATAATCAATTTATTGATTTAATCAAAGAGATCGTGTCAGAAGACAACAGTGTTGCAGATAATTTTTACGAAAGTAAAAAGTTGTTGGATTATTACGGTCGTCTTTTAGAAGTTGTTCAATTGGAGTATCACGGGCTTCAAACGACCGGAAGAACGCTCTTGTTCAAATGTGAGTGGTTTGATCCGACTCCAGCCGGCACGAAAATTCACCCTCAATATAAGCTCGTTGACATCAATCATAAACGTAGATTCAATCGATACGAGCCATTTGTACTCGCATCCCAAGCAACTCAAGTGCACTACAGTTCGTATCTGAGTTTGAAGCGAGACAAACTAGATTGGTGGGCAACTTGTCAAATCAAAGATCGATCAACGGTGGATTATATCGAGCCGCGCATACCTGAACAACAGTCATTCCAAGAAGATGTTGTAGAAATATTTCCTGCAATACAATTAGAGGATGTCGACTTCCAATTAAACGACCCTCTCAATCACGAACACGACGAGTCGGTCAATGATGATTTGTATAAAAAAAAATCCTGAACTATCCATCCACATCTAAATATGACCACCATCCGGATCAGGGGGAGGCTGACGAGCCATGGCCCGAGCAACAACTTCTTCAATCTGCTGACGGAGCGTCAACTGGGTACGCTCCTGCTCCTCACGGATCCGCTGAATCTCTAGCGCCTGCTCCTCGCGGATCCGCTGAAGCTGCTCAAGCTGCTCCTGCTGGGACTGCACCTGCGTCTGGAGCTGACGAACATCGGCGGTGGAGGTGGAAGAAGTACTGCAGCCCTTCTGAGTCTTCCCAAAGCATCCAAGGCCATAGCGTCGACCCTTCCT
>BMAC01000254.1:508114-522378 GCA_014905375.1 Phtheirospermum japonicum | reverse complement strand
GCATTTGAGCGTTTTATAATATATTTTGTCTCTGAAAGAGCCAGCCACATAAAATTGTCCAGGTAAATGAGCACCTCTTATGGTTTATCGTTCCCTTGTCCGCGGAACCATTGTTTTGCATGTAATTGTTGTGTTTTTCCTATTATTTTTAGTTAGAGTTTAACGTTGTTTTTAGTCGTTTTGAGTCGTTTATTCTAGTTCTTAGGTCATTTTATTGTTAGTTTTCTTTTTAGATTTAAGAGCACGATATGTGAGATGTTTGTGCTATTTTTGGGTTTTTAAGTTTGAATTCTTGTTTTGTAGGTGGCTAAAAGGATTACATTCGCTCGGTGGATGTCTCAATTGTCATAATACAAGCATAAATCCAAACCCATTTGTGCTATTTGCCTCCACCTTATACCATTGGAAATCTGAGTGAAATATCTAAAACTATTGTGTTTACAATAATTCAAAATTTTGAGTCTAAGAGTGGTATAAAGCAGCTTTAAGTGGAGACAGTTCGTCGTCGCCTCGCTTGTGGCAGGTTTTGGTGCGGAGCCCATAACTATTGGAGGAAAATTCCAAATGACACAAATCAAATGCCATATGATATCCAATAGGAAGGGATACATTTAATATGAAGACATTGTTGGATGATTCCATATATTTGTCAGTCGATCGGCTGGATTTCTGTCGATCGACTGCTCGGCAGAGAGTTTGGCTGTTCGAGACTGGGCAGTCGATCGACTGCGGCGCTAAGACTTCGGGATTTTTGAGCGTTTTTGACGGTTTTGCCCCTACAAACAACTATAAAAAGCCTACATCTTGCACCTATGAAGAAGATAACTCCATTCCCGACCCTAACTTGGGTTTGGGATCAAAATCACTCTCAAGCTATTGGATAATTCTCCTCCTTAGGATTTAGATTCAACTTGAATCTTTGATGTAATTTCCTTTTCTAGATTAGTTTTGATTTCAAGCACCTCCTTGGGTTTTTAAGCCTAAGAAGAATCCAAATACTCCATTGGATTGTTACTTTGATTGCAATTACATTCAARCTTTGTTTCATTTCTTAATTCAAGTAAGTTTCCTTTCAATTTCATGTTTTATGCTTCATTTCCATGCTTGTTCTTCATGTTATGCCTTTTGCCTTAGCACCTTGATTTCTTATTGGATCTTAAGAATTGGATATGGAATCTAGATGAGTGACACATCTAGATCATAGATCGAGTCTTAGATCGTCTTGATTTCAAGTTTTTTCTATGTTTTATTTGCAATTTTATTTTCATGCATAGATTTAGGTTAAATCTTAGATCTAGGTTTTGTTGCTTGTTATTTCCTTAAAGTTTTGAACTTTCTCGTCAATTTCCATTGATCTTTCCATTCATGCTTTCAATTTATGTTAATTTGCATTATTTAGGATTTTATGCATAGTTGTACCTCGTGCTTGCATGCTTGTGCTTGGTGAAACATTGCATTTTCTTGCTTATTTTCATTATTGATTTGCATATCCATATTGAGGCATCCGACGTGGCATCCGACCAACTTGCACTTTACATTCCTAGCTTAGTTTAGATAGTTTAAGTGCTTTATTTTCATTTTTTTTATTTTCAAAGCTCGAAACACTTTGAAACTCACAATTGAATCGATTTCCGATAACACCAAACCATGAACCTTTAATTTCTAAAACCACGAAAAACTACACTTAAACCATGTGTTGAAGTGTTCAACTTGTCATAGGGATCTCTTAACGGAATGCTATTGTGAACTCCCCATTCGGGTGTTGACCTTGAGGACGTCGAAGAATCCAGATCGGCGATTCTTGTCTTGCCTTATTCGAGGGGTACACAAACACCATTTCCTTCATTTTTAGTTTTGAATGTTATGTGCATACGAAAAGGTTATTACGTCTTTTTCATGGACATAAATTTTGACGCATTTCACTCTGCTTGTGTTCTATGATTGACCAACACAACTAAAAAGATAACCCATGCAAGCACAAGGTACAAGCACAAGGCACAAGGTACAACTATGCATAAAAGTAAGTTGTCGAGCCGATTCGCATGGGTTATCTTTTTAGTTGTGTTGGTGATTTTGTTTGCGAGGTGAAGGGAAACTGTATGTTTGCGGTTGGAAGGGAAACTGTTGCAATGTGTGTAACATTTCTCAATTATGTATGACAAACAAGACCATTTTCCGTGATACATTATTTAGTTAGTGTTACTCATGCGTCACCAGGGACACAAAGTTCTTTGTAATGATACATCAGGTTGGTTCTATATTTGTAACATATTTTTGTAGATTTAGTGTGTCACTGTGGGGTTGTGTATTTGGTATATACTTTGTCAATTTGACTACTTACCTTGGGAAATGTTGAATTATATAGTGAGTAGTTGTCATCCTATTTTCTTTACTGTTCTTGATTGACATCAACGAATATATTCCTTCTTGCACATTATTCTTCCAGCTATTGTCAAGGCTTTATTGACTGAAAACTCATTAGCAACACCCATCATGTTGAAAGGGACATATTCCCTGGTGCATAATGGTTTATTCTTAGTAGTTATGATTTTGCAAGGCATGGACATTATTGGTGTCTTCACACTCATACACCCACTTGGATTCGCTTATTTATATGAATGTGGTTTGGTGAAAAATAAGAATCACCTTATCAACACCCCTGCAAAATGAACACATTTAAGCATTTGGAAAACGTAAGCTCAAACCAAACACTCACTTTTCCAACCAAGCAAGAAGATTATCTGTACACGTCTCGTTGGCCACCGACTGTCGACAAAACTTTCATCAATGTACTTATCGAAGCCAGGGAGCTGGTTTATTAAAGCCAGGCGAAAATTCAACAAACGCGTTTCGCTACGCGACCGACAAACTCAATATTAAGTTGGTCGGTGCTTAACCTATGACGAATGTGATGACAGGCTTAACCTTCTTCGTAATCGCTTTCGTGTATTCCATTGGGTTCTCCAAAAACACGGTGTTCGCCACGACGCATACTACAACATGATGACTTCTCCTACGTATGTATGTATTGAGTTGTTTGAGGTAATGTACACCTAAACCCCTTATTGATGAATTGCTTTCTTTTACGAAATGGATTATACGGTTTCATGTGAATCATATGAAGTAATTTTCTTTTATTTTCGAATTATGCAATAATATTGTTTAATAGAAAGAAGCATTCGCACGTGCGTACGTGTTGTATGGAGATTCGGATTGAGATAAACTTTAGGTTTTATTTTGTGGGATGTATGATGTTTTGATAGCACCACCTACTGAACTGCGAACTAGAGGTAGCAAAGAGGTTGACGTAATTATACTAGATAAATCGAATAACACAAATTTGCGGCCAACCTTCAAATCTGGGCACCATGCGCAGGGGACAAGTGAGCATGTTTCTTGAAATTCGATGAACCAAGAACCAATTGAATCGGGATGTACTACCAGATCCCGTATTTCAAGCACTTGTACTCCAACCAAACTAAAACATATCCCATGTGATGAGATATCCACACCCTGCAGAGGATCAAATAATGTCTAATCTTCTACGAATTTGGCTTAGTAATGGCATAAATGCATGTACTAGCTTATGGTTATTAAGAGTGGTGCAAAATACATCTATCTCTTTGGGGTTTTTATGTACTCTGGGCTTGAGAACAATTGTACAATGCGATGAATAAAGAAATATCTATTCAGTGCTCAACTTTGAATTGCTCCAAAGGTTTTTTAACTCTTATAATTCCTATAGTTGTTCATCCAAAAATGTTCTGGTGCAAAGCATGCTGCCTTGGATAAATATTAAGCATTATCTGCGTACCAATTCGCCCATGTATTACTATTTTAAGCTAAGTTAAGAACTACCCACAATAACATAACCACAACCTAAGGAGTAAAATAACGAGGCCGTTAGTTTCCAGAATATATAATACATCAAAATCATCGAAAATAGTTTTTCAAACCAAGCATGATGACTGCAAGTCTAACATATCCAGATAAACATAAATCAGACAATCCGATTAATAACCCAAACAGAAAATGGAACCATGTGTACTGATAACCAGCAAAACATAAGTTTTCCATAAAGATTCAACTACCCAAATCAAATAACAAAGCACTAAATTTGCATGATGGCTTAAATGGGGCAAACGATTAATATTAGTCGGTTATGATGGAGCGATCCTCACAACCATCATTGTTGTCGTCCAATGAGTCGGAATCATAGGGCGGCTCCAGTCCACCTGTCAGATTCACATCCCACGTGGAAGGGCCCAGGTTTACATAATCCCAGTCCTCGCTCTCGGTATCCTACTAGGGGTCGGGCATAGATTCGTTCGAGTCATCCACGGGTAACGGGTTCGTGATGTTCGAGCTTGGTTCGTCATCACAATCGTCTACGAAGTTGATCTCCGCCGCGCAATTCGTGATGAAGATGTAATTTCACTTGTAGAACAAAGGGAAATCATCGATACGGAAGCATCGATCTCTCCTTTGATTCATACCCAAAACAACAAAGCAAGATAAATACATTCTTAGAATTCTCGTCGCACAATAGACAATAGAAATATGTATGGTTTTATTTATTTAGGATTCAGAAGTGGAGGCGTTGCTCTTCCTGTGTATAGTGTAGATTCAACAAAAAAATTCGATAATTTTTTTCTACAAATCAGTAAATACACAAATCAAAATTAATAGTTGTCCAAAAAAGGAAATTATTATTTATATTCTTTCTCTTAGTTTTTTAAAATATTTACCAATTTAAGTAACTTAGGTTTAGCTATTAGGTACAGGCAATGAGCTATCCACTACACGACTAATAACTCTTTAAATCATCTCAACCTAAGGCTAATTAAAGATTTTTTTTTTGTTTTAATAAAACTGTCTAAATCTATGCAATTTTCTCTAAATAGCCTAAAAGGCAAGAACAATAATTTATTTATGAGTATTACTTTTTATTTTATTTTTCCGGTTTTTGTTCTTACGACATATATATTTGGGGTTTTCACTAAAATTAACTAACTTAAAAGGTTTGCCTGCCAACACGTATAGGATCTAGAAAATTCCATAATCTTGTGTGAAAAAATGTAACTTATTACCTTCCTATTGTGGGTAAAGTAAGTCGGATTTACGACCACGTTACCCGACCTCCTGTCAAATCGTACACCTGTTCGTTGGCTAAACCGTATAAATGCTTTGAAATGAGTTCTGAGAAGGTGGATCTTCGACCTCACGACCTCTTTTGTGTACTCCTTATCCATCACCTCGGACAACTCAGCGGTAAGCAACGGCCATATGCTATTGAACATGTCAGGATCATGAACACGAAGTTTTCGCACGCAAATCTCGAAGAAAAGGTCGTAGCATGCCGCCTCATCGTGTTTGCACCATAGTGGCCCACGCCGCATACAACACACACGTTGGTTTCTCGTAAGCACCATCTTCACTTCCTGTGAACACAAGGGCAATAATAAATGAAGTACATATATAGGAAACAAACTAATTCAGAGACGACAGCTAAGTACCACAACTTTGAGGGATATGCCCAACTCTGAATATTTGAAACCATAATGCTGTCGTTTTCATATGAATTTGGAAACTGAAAATGAGTGACACTAGAAGACTTATATTTTGTAATTGATGCACAAAAACGATGGGTTGGTGGTTAGTAGGTCAAGCATCAGCATTAGGCTCTTTATTAATCCTCATTAATGTCTGATGGCTTGTATTCCGACCGCCCATTATCACTGCATGAACAATCTTTCAATGCAGAAATGGCTATAAAGACACATCATTAAATGTGATTGAAGAACAGATAAGGAGACTGGGGCTAATTAATGCAATGGTATAGTATATATGAATGTGCATATTTGAGACTAATCTGAATTCTTGTAATAAATGAGATCTTACTTGAAGAAGTAATACAAAACGTACAACTCATGCAGCATGATTAATATACTCGATCATATGTTAGAATATAGTTAAATAATTGAAAGAAGCAATATCGGGCGTACACTTTCAAATATTAAGTGACAGTGGGTTTCTACATAATTTGCACACACATATGCACCAAAATGGAAAACGGCAACCCCTAACACCTGTTTGGGCGTTCTATATATAAACATAGATACATACACGTAGCCTAAAAACATTCGTTAAATTACATTTAATGTCCAATACTAATTAAGTTTTGTTAGGAATTAATCCTAATAGCACCTAAGCCACATTACGCATCCACTTTTCATGAATTAAAGGCGTCCCTCGAGCATCCTCTTCACCGTGACCGCCTTGTACTCATCTCTTATATTGAAAAAAAGGTCTAGATCCTCGTTGTTCTTGTATAATATCTTCAAAATGGCTAATTTAATCTCAATGGCCAGGAAAGGCATTTGGTTCAAAACATCAAATATGGCCTCACGCTGTTCTTTTGCATCGTGCTGGAAACCAATGGGCCGAGCTAATTTGCCTAGATGGCCCTCGGTTTTCACACAGAATTCCTCCACCAGGTCCAGTAACCGCTCCTCCAATGCATCGGCAGCCTTACGTTTCTTAGGGTTCTTCCTCCTTGGTGCCGAGCTGCCCTCAGCTTGAATACCAGAGTTTTCGTCGGCCTCAAATCCAACATTGTCCTGCTCCAAAACCCCATCCGACGTACTTATTTCCTTGTTCAGTTGTTGTTTACTAGCTACCTCGTTCGCCGTATCCACAAAACCCTGGGCATTGTCTCCCGTCGTCATATCCTTCCCGAATATATCAATCCAATCCTTGAAGTATGGCCACATCTTGTAACTCATTAACTTGGAGTTGGGGTCAAACTGCATAATGTAATGAACACTTCAGAAAGCAAATAGAAAAACGAGATGGAAAAGTTTAAGATAGAGATTTGAAAACATTATCTTATTGGTGCCCAGACCTTCACGTGCTCAGCCCATATGTCCTCACTCTAGACCGTGATTGTGTTACTTGAATCATCCCATCCAAAACCCGAACGACTTTGCATGAGGCTTAGTCACCCGTAGAATATTTTCCACACGTGCATCTTCGAGGTTATATGGGGCTCGGCTTTGATATCGGTACCAGGAAAATGTTGAGACATATGCTTCTTGAGTATGAACGCCTACCCCGACTTGAAACCATTGTCTGCTTTCCATCCCCGTAGAACACTTTCAATCCTTGCACCAGGATCAGTTCCTCCTCAACGGACCACGTCCTTCGACTCGGACGACCCGATGAAGGTTTCGCGAAGCTCGCCGATGATTCCATCACTGCACTAGTAAATCGTTGATGGTGATATTATCCATCCATGATAGGTTTCCCCGTCAAATTAGAAAACTTAATGCAACTAATATATGTCCGGCACACATCATCAGAAATAATACTAACAAAAAAGGTTGATTGAGGTTCAATGGACACAAATATCGCGAACAATTCGTGAACCCTACGCAAAATACCCGCCTACATTCAATCTTCGACAATGTATTACAACCACATGTCAAAGCCATAGTATGAATGAGAAGATGATCAAACGTCGACATTGCATTAAATAAAGGTATATGTTTATGTACGAGAGCTTCATACACATACCAACTTCACAAACTGCCCGTACCATTTCAAATAATAAATTATTCGTCTAGTGAAAAAAATAAATTAAATGAATAGTACATGCTTAGTCTATTATAAACGCTTTCCCCGAGCTAAGATACACCCCTCCACTCCTTGTACATGGCCGCCACAGACGTATCTCTCTAGTTTGTCCACTCGTCTGACGGTTGAACCTGGTCTACATAATCTCCTGGGTTCGCATCTACATCTGTACCACCAGTTTCTGACCCATCGAAAAGAACCTCGATTGGGTCTACGGCCATAGTGGTACGAATGAAATTATGGAGTAAAAAACACGCCATAATCATTCGATTATGGGTTCTAATGTTGTAAAATGTTGGACTCCTTAGGACAGCCATCTCTTCTTCAGTATGCCGAAGGACCTCTCAATAACATTGCGAGCCTTTGAATGACATAAGTTGTAGAGTTATTTGTAATTGTGAGGGCCCTCAGCACCACTACCCCACTTATCTTAATGATACCTAACACCCCTATAAGGTGCAAGAAAACCCGGACCATTCGTGTAACCACAGTCACACAGATAATATTGTCTTGGAATTATTTGAAATACGATTAATAATTAGTTTATTTCAAGTCGTATGACACGTAGTATATGGATTAGAGTTTAATGACAATCGAAATATATTAGAGGGTTAT
Organism: Phtheirospermum japonicum; assembly: GCA_014905375.1. Taxonomy (NCBI): domain Eukaryota; kingdom Viridiplantae; phylum Streptophyta; class Magnoliopsida; order Lamiales; family Orobanchaceae; genus Phtheirospermum; species Phtheirospermum japonicum. Next base: position 514,128 of record BMAC01000254.1, on the reverse strand, counting down.
GGTTTATTTACCATTGGGTACTTTCAAACCATTTTGCCTAGTGATTGCGTCCCGTAGCACACGGCTGTCAGTGGCTGATCCTTCCCAACCAGTGAGAATGAATATGTAAGTCATATTTGGGTCACAGACACCTAGAACATTAACAGACACTTCGCCTTTGCAATTTTGATAACGAGGTTTATCCCTAAAAGGCACTTTAACTTGAACATATGTTCCGTCCAATGCACATAAACATCCCTAGCATTTAGACATCACAAAAAAAAAAAAATTAAAAAAAAATAATTGTTATGAATAATAATATTTTTTTGGGTATGAGGGTTGGACTATATTTTCGAATAGTGTTTAGATTGTATTGTTAGATGGAACTTACCTTAAACCATTTCCAGTTAATATCGGTGCAACTTTCATCGATCTCTTTGGGGGTAACGACTAGTATTGGATGTAGCCCTAAAATCGCATCCAGGACAAGGTGGAAGTGCTTGCTAATAGTCTGTCCAGACCTAAAAAATGCATATTTAACAACCTGATTTTTTTGATGATGGGCTAGTACAGACAGAAATAAACCGACCTGTTCACTAACTAGTATATCACGAGAGAGCATTAGACCCCCAACATTCTCTAATAGATAACACAACCTACCGAATGCATTCCTATACATCCGAAGTTATCTGATACAAGTCATGTCACTTACGTCTACGAGTCTGCGTAAGGGTGAAATCTGAAGTGGTAATCGGTCAACAAGTGGTTCGCGTACGTTGTCAAGGGATCTACAACGCTTACGGTAGGTCGCAACAAAAGTTTTATAATAAAAATACACAAGCATTAGAGAAATCCTTATCATTTTTAACGTGTTTTCAATGATCAGATCCACCTCAATCTCATCCTCATTAACTCTATGACACGTATCGATCTTTTTTATGTTGATTGGGGACTTGGAGAAGCAAGATAAAGTGGATATTAGTTACTGCTCACACAGCCAAAATGAAAACAACACTGTTCTAAAAGACAAAACCGAAGATGAAATAATCCGTTCCCTATATATCGGGGGAACTAATACGCTATTGTGTAGCCTAGAATCTCAATTATTATTTACATCTGAATTATACCCAATTAAAATGCAAAAAGCTTAATCCCTTATAAGAACTACATGTACATACCTCGTTGGGCAGAGACCCAAACCAAAACTCACTAGTACAAAAATAGGATTCAAGAACAGACATTTAAGAATGCCTCGGGAGGCGGCGTTCTTGAATGTCAGGTGGTGGAATTTTTGTAATAAAAATGTCACATACCAGAACGTCTTTTTTAAAGACGTTCTGGTATACTGGATATCCAGAACGTTGTTAAAAAGATGTTCTTGTATATTAGATATCCAGAATGTCGTTAAAAAAGACGTTCTGGTATTTTAAATATCAAGAACGTCTTTAAAAATGACGTTCTCGTATTTTAAATATCGAAAACGCCTTTAAAAAAGATGTTCTAGAATGTTGTACTATTAAGAACGCCTCTCTCAAGGACGTTTTGGATTAGAATTTATATTTAATTAATTAATATTCATTTCAGCCCTTTCATCTCCCTTTTTGCCCCCTCCTCCAAAAAAAAACCTCACACCTTTCATCTCCCCGCTCGCCTGCTCCCCGTTTTTTTCCAATTTCTTCAAAAAAAATCGAAACTTCATCGTCTCCGGCACTGGTTAACCGGATTAATGGAGCCTTACCCTCTGATGGTCTCAACCTTCCTACCCTCACATCCAATTATGTCAAACACAACCCCAATTCGAACAAGCAAAACCCACCTGCGATTTTGAGCACCGATCCCCTTTTGGGGAAAAATGGCGATTCCTCGTCTAGTGGCTCTCCAGTTGAATTCCACCCTCACAGACCTTCGAAACTTGCTGTAGGTACTACCACGTCCATCAATTTCATCAATCGCGTCCCAATTGATTCCAATTCAAACCGCGAGGTCCGATCCCCTTTTGGGAAAATAGGCGAAATTCCGGCCGACGCCTTTCCCATTCAATTCAGGTTGTACAATCCTTCCCTACACCCAGTCGAAGATATCCCAATTGTCAGTTTCAAAGAACGTGGCTCAATTGACTAGGTGGTATCGGCAGTCTCCCCCCCAGCCCGTCAGCCCCGACAGTCTCCCCCCGGTCAAATCATCTGTTGAAGTGGTGTCGGCAAGCAAGCCGAGTAATAATCACACTCTTGGCTCTTTTAACAGGTCCCTCGACATCCCGGAGGCTATCTTTTCAGTCTTGGATCACGTGCAAGCCTCAGATTTTGAACACGCCGTGGTTAAGGACGATCGGCTCTGATTCTAGAGTTAAGTCATTTTTCAAGTCGACGAGGTGTGATTTTGCGGGGGAGAGTTTGAGCGAGTACGAAGTCTATTTGATGAAATGCGTGGTGGCARCTRGTCWGGAGCACGTGCTGGKTGAATTCGGKAGAGGTTTGGAGAAYGGAGAGCTTGAAATGGGGAGGAGTTCTATTAAAAACGCGCTTTATGCGTTGGCGGAGATGATTGAGAAATGGGATGCGAACGGAGGGGGTAGAAATGAAGGCTTGAGAGACGAAGAGAGAGAGGCATTGAGGTCTCTGTTGAAGATGCTTGGAGAAGTTGAGGAATTCTATGATTGTATTGGTGGAATAATCGGGTTAGTGTTGATGATACTTTCCTTTGTTGCTTTGTTGTTTTTTATATGCTGTCTGTATATTTATTTGATTTTGTAGGGTTATTAGAAGAAAATAATATAGTAAAGATTATGTTAAATTCATTGATAGCGCAAAATAAGCTTCGATACAAAAATTTATATCACGGAGTCGCCTAAAGGTTTCACGTCGCTATAGTCACGCATAATTATTACCGAAAATAGTAAATAAGCTAATATGCTTGAAGCAGTACATATTTATTTTTGATATCTAAGTCTGTTGAATTCTTTGCATTTCTATGACTGAGATCAATGGAACAGATGTCTGAAAATGGTTATAGTGTTGGTGTATTGAAATTATGGAAACCTGACCAAATAATGGGATATATGTCAGGACGAAGTTTCTTAGTGCTTTTTAAATGTTGATGCAATTAATTTGGCATGGAGCATGTGAGTGATGATAGGAATTAACTACATTGGAATTCGGATATAGTGATGTTCTATGCTACTTATCTAACTTTAGGCAACTCAAGAAAGAATTTGTAGTAAGGTATTAGCTTCTTGTGCTCATTATCACAAATTCAAGCCCTGAAATCAATTTATTGAAGTGAAACCATACTTCTTGTGATTGCCAGTATTCCTCACTATCACTGGGCTTTCGTTTTTCGTGTTGTTGCTTATGACTTACATTGTGTACATGTTTGTTTAAACATAGTGGTTGTTTTCAGTATTTGTTTTCAGTTCAATAGAAAATCATTTTTCATTATACCTCGACTTTGGTACATCAATAATTGTTAAAAATAATGAAGTTTAACGTATCATAGAGGAGACCTTTTGCTTACCATCTTCAATGTTGTTACTAATTCATAGCTGGATGGATAAAATACTCATTTTGAGAATAGAAATAAGACCTCATCTCAAGATTTTACTTGATTCGCTGCCATTTTAATAACAATTTCATTGTAATGCTCAAGCTAACAGAAGGAGAAATTTTTACATAATTGTAGATTATCGACTTTTGTGGCCTCGTCATTGAACTTTTGATAATTGGTATATATAATAAATTCATATGAAACCAACTTATTAGTTGATTGTCTTAAGCATGTTCCTATTGCAATTATCAGATGAAAGTGTTGGAGCTGCTTGCTCAATCAACTGACGAAGGGCAAAACATTAATATGAAATGGAGGAAAAATGCAAAGAGGTGTGCTCGACTTTCTATCTGCAAATGAATATTATGAAAATGTTTGTTGTATTTCTTATTGACATGGTAAATGAATTTGTTTTGGGCTAAAAGGATGCTTTGTGGTTCATATTTTAGGTGAGGGTGAAGCCAAGGAGTGCAGAAGTGGAGATTGATTTGGTTGTTGACGTCGACTCCAAGAATTACGACTCTTGTGCTGATGGAGGGCAGATGAAAAGGCAGGGTTTTAAACAGGATGTTTTCAGTTACTTAAAGGTCGGTTCACCTCGGATTGATAAGTCCATTGGGTGCATAAAGAGTGTGTTATCTATCACATCCCAATTTAAATGCCGGAGACATGAAACCTTAACTTTATAGTTATACAGAACTGTGTTCAAACTAATTGCATGCAGTGCTCAGGCTTTATTCTCTATTCTTCAGAAGTTACTGAATATGCTGACCTCGCTGTTGCCTTTGTTATTGCTCTTATTTATATACTTTGCTTGGCATTGGTTCCTATGATTAGTAGACCTTTTATTAATTTAATGTCCTGTGGTGTTATGAATTTGCATTATATATTTTTACTTTTTTCTTGGTAAAATCTTTCTGTCTCATGGTAGCCACCTCATGTCAGTGGGTATGCTGTTGGAGTTCTCACTGGAAATAAGGCACGTAGTTTAATCTCCTTAAGGCATAGTTTATTTCCAGTTTCAGATATCACTGGGTCATAGTTGACCCTAAGATTTATATGGGTGTTGGAATGAGCTTAATTTTTTTTTTATCTGTAGTGCAGTTACACTTGAATCCTATTCATGCAGTGGTACAACCCCTTTTAAAAGTTAATTATTTAGTCGCCACCAACCTGGCCGCAGACATTTATTGTTGTTTCACATGTTAGAGAGTTCCTAAACACGATCTGACTCCTCATATATGCTGGAAATTAGGGAACAACACTTAGGTTCTTAACTCGTAAATGTTGAATGTATTTACTTTTTATTTCTTACAGGTGGTCACGGATATCCTTCACCTTCAAGAGCTAGAGACCAAACGAATTTTGCTAGATATTTTTAAAGTGAAGCAACAGAAGAGCGCTGAAGCTGGTACCATTCCAAGCTTCTACAAGAAGGTATATCTTGAAATTGGGCGATTTCCTATGTTAACGTTCTGTACTTCTTCTCCTGAGCACTCGTACATCTGTTTCGTAATTTCAGAAACCCGAAGAAGGTTCCATCAGTCATAGGGTCCAGAGGCTAGCAAAAAATCAGTTTCTCAAGGTATTTGGTCTTAATTTTTGTTTCAAACCGTAGATCTGATTTTATTCCAGTGCCAATATTATATTAGGTTAACATCCTTGAATTTGAGTGTGAAAATTAGTCTGTCTTGTAGCTTTTGGTGTAGGTTTTTGTTTCCTGGTTTAAACTAATCTGCCTGCACCCTCATGGGAGAGTGTGGGGGAATTTGTTTTTCTTTCAATTCATTATCAGTTGTTTCTTGCAGTAGTCATAATTGAACAGTACTTCAGCTTGTAGACTGTCAGGAGCTGCTTGAATATACTTGGTTTTTGATCCATGATTAAAAATAATGATTTTCTTTAATCAGAAACAATCTGATCTGTTGCTGAATGCTGATGACCTGGACGCTATGTGGGTTTGCCTGAGGGAGAATTGTGTTATTGATGATGCAACTGGTGCTGAAAAGGTAAGTTATTGTTCATCCATATTTTCTAATTTTCTTTTGGTTTCTCTTTTGATCCTCAAGCGTAGTTGCCTTGCATGCCTGGAGATAATAATGAATGTAGTCCATAAAAAGTGTTTATTCTGATATTAGTGGAGTATAAGTTTTTATTGAAGATCTCTATTTGAATAGCCTCCAGTGAGTTACTTATCCAACATGCATCCTCACATGCTCCTTAAATATGCGATTCAATTAATGCCAATTGGTCATAGCTCACAATGAGTTTTTTTGTTATCTAATAGTGTTGCATATTTTTGAAATTCTCATTCTCTATGACTTTCATGACATGGCCAACATATCCGATACTGAAGAGAGTTAATCAACAAACTCCAGTTGCCTGACTTATCTATGCTACTTGCATTTTCACATATATGTGAATATAAGATGCAGTTAGTACAAAACTGGTTATAGCTTGCAAGTCGTGTACACGTTCCATATTCCATATTT
>BMAC01000254.1:447991-463381 GCA_014905375.1 Phtheirospermum japonicum | reverse complement strand
AACTCCTGACCAATCAGGTCAATAGTCAGACGTTTCAAAACGTTTCCAAACCTTTTGAATTCAAACTTGCATGTACTTGCACGTTGAACCAGTCCTGGTTCATGCTGTCTTTTGCAGCTGGTTTGAATGACTTAATGATGTTTTTAAGAACGTCATTATGAGGCTGTAACCTCCAAGGTAGCAACCCTATAAAAGGGTGAGTGTCTCCAGTTCGTTTTTACTTTCCATACGCATAAACACCTGAACATTTGGAACAACAAATCATATTCTGCATTTCATTTTCAAGGCTCAGTTCATATTCTTTCAGTTCGCCGGAACCCTGATATTCACGGTGCTGTGATATCACGGGACGAAGTCATTTCATCTTTGGAGACGAATAGCCAAAACCGAAGGGCACTACCGAGACTATTTCGTCTTGCGGACAGAGATTAAATCTCGACTCGACATTATTTATTTTCTATTTTTCTATTTCTTTTTCCAGTTTTGTGCTCGAATTATTGTAACTATTCCAACAGAAATGGTGACGAACGATGGAGCTTAGGTTTTGGTTCCAAGGAGGCGCTGGTTTCGACTTTTTGGGTTCGAAATTCGCAGTAAAAATTTTTGGATTTGTGAGGTGAATTAAGAAACTACTAGATGAAACAAGTGTTTTGTGAGGTGATAAAAGATCATGTAATGTGGCAATTACGGCCAAAAATAGAGTGGTGGAGCTGATGATAATTTTTTTTTTAAAGCTAGCGAGACGAGCATGAAATGTGTTTAGATTTTTGGATTGAATGCCATGGCTTATGTACTTCATGGTAAAACTCATAACACACTGCATAATATCACGAAACTTAATATTTAAGAACTATGTATCAAGATTGAGTAGATTTTCTTGTCAAATCAAATCTATGAGTGTGGAGCTACAAGTATCGTTTCTTCTGGTACATGAGGTTGAGTTATGGTGAATAGAAACATAGTCAACTTTTCAATATTGAACCAACTCTAAACTGTTGAAATACATGTTCTGCACTTCATGCTTACCTCATAACAGCTTCATGCATACGTTATCAATAAGCCAAAAGTGTTTTTGTCTTGTAACTAGAGTGAGCTGTCACAAGATGACATATGCTGAGAATATTCTGTTAAGGTTAACTCATCCGTCTGTTAGGTTTTGGTGATCCCTAGGTTAGCTACACGTGTACTAGGTCAAGGGTTCAAGGGTTGGTCCAGCAACCTTATATATATGTTGCTAAGTTTATGTAAATGGAAACCAAAAATGTAATGCCGCTTTAATGGATGAAAAGTGCTCTTACCTTTATGCAGTTTTATTGATTTTTCACATGGTATCAGAGCAGGCCTTCGGGACCTGTCTCTGATGCTGCTGCAGCAACTTTCTTTTATTACTGCTATCCTTACTGAATATGGCCGAGTCCTCAACATCAAACTCCTCAAACATTGTTCTTACTGGTTCAAATTCAAATCTGCAAGTTATTCAACCTCAGTCTCAACTTCTCACTACAAAACTTTCAGATTCCAATTATCTTATTTGGAAACAACAAATCATCACAACTGTGAGGGGATATGGTCTTGAGGATTATCTGAATGGCTCTGTAACTATTCCTTCAAAACTCAACAGAGACAAGATCAACTTCTTGCTTCATGGCTTTTATCATCTCTGTCAGAAAGTTTACTAGTGCTTATGGTTGGCCTGGATAGTTCCCATCAAATGTGAAGAGCCCTAGAAACAAATTATGCCAGTCAAGCCCTAGCCAGACAGATGCAGTATAAGTTACAACTCTCTATAGTGAAAAAAGGTAATCTTTCTATCAGAGAGTACCTTAACAAGATCAAGCTGTGTTGTGATGCTTTAGCCTCTACTGGTCAAAAGTTGTCTGAGTCTGATCAGGTCATGCATATTTTATCTAGTCTTGGTAATGAGTATGGTTCAGTAGTTGTGACAGTAACCTCTAGGCCTGAACTCTTTTCAGTAAATCAAGTGAGTGCACTTCTTTTGAGTTTTGAGAACTGAATTGAGGCTGCTAATCCCTCTATAGTGGAAGAGAACAGTACACCAGTTGCTAATTTGGCTGTTCAAGGTAATAGGAGAGAGAATTTCACTTCTTATCAAAGTAATAGAGGGAGAGGAAATTATTCTAGAGGAACAGGAAGACAAGGCAGAGGAAGAGGAAGAGATAGAAATACCTATAACAAAACTGCTTGTCAAATCTGTCACTATACTAATCACATAGCTGAAAAGTGTTACTACAGAGGTGATCTGAATTTTGTTCTTAACTCCTCAAACCAGAATCAAGGTCCTAAGCAGTAAAACAACAATAACAGAGGATTTAATCCTTCTGCCATGATAGCCTCTCAAAGTCAAGACAACAAATCTGTCAATTCTGAAACATTGATTTGGTTCCCAGACTCTGGAGCAACAAATCATATCACTTATGACATGTCAAATCTCAACAGCATCTCTGAGTATCAAGGTTCAAGCAATCTCTACATGGGAAATGGACCAGGTCTGTCCATAACACACATTGGTAATTCTGAATTTAAATCTCCTCATAGTCAGTCTGTGTTCCAACTCAAAAATTTGCTACTTGTTCCCTCTATCACTAAAAATCTCACGAGTGTGTCTCAGTTTGCACAAGACAATTCTGTCTTCTTTGAGTTTCATCCAACTTTTTGTATTGTTAAGGATCAAGCTACGGGGGCACCTCTACTTCAAGGGAAGCTTAAAGATGGTCTTTATCAATTTGAGCGTAGAACCACTCAAGATCAAGTGAAATCCCAAATAGCTAGTTCATCTTGTGTTTTCAATAAGGCTGCTATCAAAAATAAATTGATGGTTAATCAACCTATAGTTAATCTGTCTGTGTTTCAAAAAGGATCAAATGTGTGTGTTTGGCATCAAAGGTTAGGGCATCCTGCTATTGATGTTGTTGAAAATATTTTGAAACAATGTAATCTGCCTCTTGATGTTAATAATAATAAATCCTCCTTCTGTGATGCTTGTTGCAAGTCAAAAATACATAAACTACCTTTCCCTGAATCTCACACTACTTATTCTCATCCATTTGAGTTGGTCCACAGTGATTTGTGGGGACCATCACCTGTGCACACCTACTCTAATCACATGTATTACATTAGCTTTGTTGATCAATATAAAAGGTACACCTGGATTTATTTTCTTAAAAATAAAAGTGAAGCACTTTCTGCCTTCACTCAGTTTAATAAGCTTGTAGAAAATCAGTTTAAAACAAAGATAAAGATGCTGCAAAGTGATGGAGGTGCAGAGTTTCTAAGTTTCTCTTCCTTTATGCATCATCAAGGCAGTCACCACAGAATTTCATGCCCTTAAACTCCCCAACAAAATGGGCTTGCAGAGAGAAAACACAGACATATTATTGAAGTGGCTTTAGCTCTTTTGTCTCAGTCAGGTGTTCCACAGTTCTATTGGATTGATGCCTTCAGAACTGCAGTATACCTCATTAACAGGTTACCAACCAAGGTGTTATAGGATAAGTCACCTTATCAGTGTCTTTTTGCAACTCCACCAGACTACAGTCAGCTTAAAGTTTTTGGTTGTCTATGTTATCCATACATCAGACCTCTAAATAAGCACAAATTACAGTTCAGGTCCTTACCTTCTACCTTCATTGGTTATTGTGAAAACTACAAGGGCTTCAAGGTACTTTTACCTTCAGGAAAAATGCTCATTACCAGAAATATCCTATTTGAAGAAGGCAGTTTTCCATATCTCAACAAATCATCATCAGATTCCTCTCATATACACTCAGAACCTGCAAACTTATCAGCTCCTCCTATCATCAGTGTCTCAAAGACATCCTGTCAGAATCAGACAAAGCCAATCCCTTCACCCCACAGTGCTTCTCCATCTAATGATCACACTTCTCCAGACTATTCTTCACAGTCAAGTGCTAGCACTATTCCACTTGTGGTTGACCTTCAAATTAACAATAAAAGACAATCTCCTACTCCTTTTCCTAAACATAAACATCACATGATAACAAGATCAAGAGCAGGAGTTTTCAAACCAAAGGTCCTTACAGCTTCTGTCACAAATGAGGTAGAACCATTCTCTGAACAAGAGGTTTTTCAAAATACAAGAACTGGAGGGAGGCAATGAAGGCAGAATCTCTTTCTTGATGAAGAACAAGACATGTATCTTAGTGCCTAATCCTCCAAACAAACCTATTGTAGGTTGTAAATGGATTTATAAAACCAAAAGGAACTCAAATGGTACCCTTGCCAGTCACAAAGCCAGACTAGTAGCTAAAGGCTACACTCAGAGCCCTGGAATTGATTACTAAGAAACCTTTAGTCTTGTTGTTAAACCTATCACCATTAGAGTTGTGTTAGCAATTTCAGTCACTCTAGGTTGGACAATAAGTCAGCTATATGTGAACAATGCTTTTCTCAATGGAAACCTAGAGCAAGACATCTATATGCAGCAACCTCCAGGTTTTGAAAACTCACAGGACTCCAATCTTGTTTGCAAACTTCAGAAGGCTATTTATGGCCTGAAACAAGCTCCAAGAGCATGGTATTGCAAGCTCAAGCAAGAACTCTTAAGTCTACAGTTTCAAGTTTCAAAGGCTGATCCATCCTTGTTTTTCCAAATCAAAGAGCAGAAGTACATCCTTATTCTAGTCTATGTAGATGACATCATAATTACTGGAAATGTTTCTGCAGAAATAAACTCTTTCATCCAAAGGTTGAATCAGAAATTTGCTCTAAAAGATATGGGAATTCTGCATCACTTTTTAGGCATTGAAGTCAAACACAGCAGTCAGGGTGGTTTGCATCTTTCTCAGAGTCGGTTAATTAAAAGTGTGCTGAACAAGTTTGGGATGTCTAATACTAAAGGGATTGACACACCTATGGGGTCCAAGGTTCATCTGTCTAAATACATTGGTAAGAACAATGTGAATGCCACCACCTACAGAAGTATAATAGGGGCCTTATAGTACATTACAATTACAAGGCCTGAGATTACTTTCAGTGTAAACAAGCTAAGTCAATTCATTCAAAGACCTCTAGAACCTCATTGGAAGGCCTTGAAGAGAGTAATGAGATATCTAGATGGAACTCTCACTTTTGGACTGAAATTCACTAAGTCACCTCATCTTGACATCATTGGATACTCAGATTCAGATTGGGCCACTGACATAGATGATAGAAAGTCAGTTTTTGGCTTCTGTGTTTATTTAGGACAAAGTATTGTTACTTGGTGCTCTAAGAAACATCAGACTATCTCCAGGTCAAGTACTGAAGCTGAATTTAGAAGTTTAGCTCATTGCTCCACTGATATAATCTGGCTCACCTATTTGCTCAAAGAATTGCAGTTTCACTTGAAATCAGCTCCAGTCATTTGGATTGATAATATTGGTGCAGACGCTCTTGTTGCAAATCCAGTTCTCCATTCTAAAGCCAAGCATATTGAGTTAAACCTTTATTTTGTTCGAGACAAGGTTAATCAAGGGTTACTTAAAGTTCAACATGTACCCGTTGTGGATCAGAATGGGGACATTCTCACCAAACCACTTGCAGATCAATCTTTCACCTGGTTCAGGTCCAAGTTGAATGTTGTTCCTTCTCCTGGCTCAGATTGAGGGAGGCTGTTGAAATACATGTTTTGCACATCATGCTTACCTCATAACAGCTTCATGCATACGTGATCAATAAGCCAAAAGTACCTTGTCTTGTAACTAGATTGAGTTGTCACAAGATGACATATGCTGAGAATATTCTGTTAAGGTTAACTCATCCGTCTGTTAGGTTTTGGTGATCCCTAGGTTAGTTACACGTTTACTAGGTCAATGGTTCAAGGGTTGGTCCAGCAGCCCTATATATATGTTGCTAAGTTTCTGTAAATGGCAACCAAAAATGTAACGCAGCTTTAATGGATGAAAAGTGCTCTTACCTTTATGCAGTTTTATTAATTTTTCACATAAACTAGCATCCCAAACCATATATTTTCGTTTATTTAGTTTAGATTATATATATATATATATATATATATATATATATATATATATATATATATATATATATATATATTTATTTATATTTAAAACTTTTACTCTAAACTATGTACACTAATCAATTTATATTTATAAACAAAAAAATATATATGGACAAATATGATATGGGCATAGAGTAATGTTGAATCTACGTACACTAATTAATTTACTTCACAATATTTTATTTTTCATAAATCAATCAATAATATCAATAGTCAAGTTCTAATTACTTTTTATTATTGACTTGTAAATATTAGTAGTACACACAACAATTGGATGATTTTGTATTGATTATTATAACAAGTTTATGTTACATTTTAAGTATTTATATTATTTTATTATCATATAAATAAATGGATTCTTAATATTATATTTATATTTATATATTTCTTATAGGTGTCATCATGAATATGGACGAAATATGGAAATTTTATAATATCATATTTCTATTTATATTGTATTTATATTTATAAAAAGATGTAGACATAAATATGGACTAATTATGATATAGATGTAGATTAGTGTTGACGCTAAGAACACAAACAAATATTCCACAAATTTTTCTTTTCCAACCATCAATCAACCAAATTATAATTACTTCATATTTATTGACTTTGAAATGTTAGGAAGAAAGGTAATAATTGGAAAATATGGAGAAAAATATTGAATAAATTAATCAGTGACACATATAATTGATTGATTTTAGTAATGTATTTCCAGTTACACTTAATTCACCAGAACAAACAATTAGGCTTAATTTATGCTATATCGGATATTGTATTTTATTTGATAATGGTACGTGCATACTCACATTATAGAGATTTCTAAATAGCCAACTAATACTCATATTTTACTTTTTAGTTTTTCGTTTTATATTTTGAATCAATTGTTGTCATCGGTGGTATGTTTTTCTCCTTTTTGTTAATGGGAGAATAGTTGTAATTGGGTGTCGAAATAATTTATTAATATTAAGATCTATATCCTATTATTATTGTTGATTGTATTAGATTATATTTGTAATTGATTGTATTACCATATTAGTTGGCTAGTTTATAGGAATTAATTTAACATTAGTTGGATATATATATACGGGTTTGTATACTGCATAATTCAAGGAATAAGATTCTTTCATGGTATCACAAGTTAGGGTTTAGTATTCTCTTTTGCTGCGCCCCTTTTTTTGTGTATTTTCCTCTAGCCGCTCCGCCTTCTTCTTCCCATGGCCGCCGACAAATCGGAGTTTCACCCGGCCCTCGCCGTGTCCAACATCCGCAACCATATCCCCATCACTCTTGAGATGGAGAACGTCCAATACGCGACGTGGGCTGAATTATTCAAGATTCATGCCCGTTCTCACCGAGTCATCAACCATATCATTCCGTCCGCGACGAATCCGCCGAGGGAGCCCTCTGCTGACGCCGAAAATGAGTTATGGGAGACCTTGGATGCCGCGGTTCTGCAGTGGATTTATTCCACGATTTCCTCCGATCTCCTCAACACCATCACCGTCCCTGACTCGACGGCGAAGGCTGTGTGGGATCACCTCCGGAATATTTTCCAAGACAACAAGCACTCGAGGGCTGTCACCCTTGAGCAGGAATTCTCCAGCACCACGATGGAGAGCTTCTCGTATGCTTCGCCCTACTGTCAGCGCCTCAAGCTCCTCGCCGATCAATTGTCGAATGTCGGAGCTCTGGTCTCCAACAACCGCCTTGTTCTGCAGATGGTGGCCGGCCTGACGGACGCCTACAGCGGCGTCGGCTCTATCCTTTGCCAGAGTAACCCTCTGCCAGATTTTTACACCGCCTGTTCCATGCTCGTCCTGGAAGAGGCGGGCCTTGCCAAGAGCGCTACAACGACTGCTGCAATTCTCGCCACAGCACCACCGCCGCAGACCTAGTCCTATCCGCCATTCCCGCGCCCTGCGTCTTCCGGTCAGTGCACGAACAAGAAGAAGGGAAAAAGTACTGGCCATGGACATCCCTCATCGGCTTCGGGTATGCCTCGTCCACAGTGGCCGCAGTGGTCGCCACCTTGGAAGCCGCAGTGGCAGTGGCCCTCGGAACCGTGCCCGTATCCGACTGTGATGTGGCCTCGTGCTCGTGCCCCAGCTCATTCCCCGCTCCTCAGCCGGGCCTTCTCGATGCTCGTCCTCAAGCGTATGCAGCCTCGGGCCCCCCCTCACAGACAGACGTCAAAAATCCAATGTATACGCTTGGGATCTCTCCTCTGGATATGAATTGGTACATGGACACGGGTGCTACATCCCACATGACATCTTCCCGAGGTACACTCTCGTCTTATGACAATTCGAGCATTAATGATGGTATTATTGTCGGTAACGGTCATTCTATTCTGATTTCTGGTATTGTTCAGTCTAGACTTCCCCATTCGTCCACTCTTGGTTTAAATAATGTTTTGCATGCTCTGGATATTGTTAAAAACTTGGTGTCTATGAGGAAGTTTACTACTGATAATTCTGTGGCCGTTGAGTTTGATCATTTTGGTTTTTCTGTTAAAGACTTTCAGACGGGGAAGCCACGTATGAGATGTGAGAGTAGAGGCCCACTTTATCCCGTTACGTTTGCCGTGTCGTCCTCTGAGTCAGCATGCGTCATCACCACCCCTTCAGTTTGGTGATCGAAGAATTCTTAGCACTCTAAGAAATCTTCTCTGCAATAGTACGAAGTCGATTGTAGAGCGGTAAGCTTTCTCGAGTCGTGTCTCTCGAGGATAGATATAATCGGCGGTCGGCGTTTTTACTTACTCTCTTGTTAAACTAAATTACACTAATCTAAACTAAGAAAGCATTAAGTCATTGGTTTGAGTTGAGTTTTGAATTTAAAAGAAGACTTTAATGAAAATAATGAAAATGAGGGTTTAGGGTGTTCGGTTCTTCTCCACGAATAATTGGTTTTTGCCGAGAATTTAATCCACAATTCGGGGTTGTCAATCCCGAGTCTCGACAAATTCCGATTAATGGTTCTAAACGAACTTAAACCCTAAACCCGTAGTTTCTAAACTAATTGCATCAAATACGAATTAAAGCTTGCTTGAAAGTGATCAATTTTAATGAAATTAATTAAACCTAATTAAAAACCTTAAATAAATTAGAACTACTAAATTCAAGAAGGCTTGAAATTAAAAGAGAAGACATGGAGGGAAATTAAAAGCATTTGAAATTAAAATTGATTAAAAGCATTAAATTGAAAAGAAAGTCAAATCACCAAAGTCGAAAGCTTCATACATGTTTCAAGAACCCAAGAGTTTGTTTAGACTAAAGAGGTAAAAATCTTCAAACCAACATTCATGGAGTTTTGAAAGAAAACAAAGGCAAGAGGAATAGAATTGCAAGAACAACAAGACAAACTAAATCTAACAACATAACCTAAGCAAATTCAACTAACAAACACAACACAACAACATGAACAATAAATCAATAACTAAGCATAAAAGTAAAGGGAAAGAAAACTACCAATTTCATTGAACACCAAAAGCTTCAAATCCAAATTACAACCTTCAAAAGCAACCAAATCTTCAATACAACAAAGAGAAACATGTGAAGGAGATTGTCACTCTCTCCAAAACTTGCCAACTAAAACTAAGCTAACTAAACTAACTACTAAGCTAACTAAACTACATAAGCTAAGAATTAAGCTAGGGTTTTAAATTGCAAGAGAAAGGAAATGCTTGGAGGAGATGGAACTAGGTCCAAAACCACCAAGGAGAGGTGTTTTTTTGTGTATAAAAGGTGGGAATCATATATGGGTAGATAAGAGGCAAAATGGTCTTTTTTTCGCCAAAATCACACATCTTTAGCGTTTCAGTCGATCGACTGCCTTGTTCAAACGTTCCATCTATTGCTGAGCAGTCGATCGACTGACAAAAATACGAAATTAGCCATCTATGTCTTCATATGAAATCTAGACCTTCCTTTGTATCATTTGAAATTTTCCTCCGAGAGTTATGGGCTCCGCACCAAAACCTGCCACAAGCGAGGCCACGGCGAACTGTCTCCACTTAAAGATGATTTTTACCATTCTTAAACTCAGAATTTGGGATTGTTGTAAACACAAGAGTTTTAGACATTTCTATCAGATTTCTAATGATATAAGGTAGAGGCAAATGGCACAAGTGGTTTTGTAGTTATTCTTGTTTTACGACAACTGAGACATCCACTGAGCGAGTGCATGAGATGACAATGAAAATGGTCACATTTCTCGTCATTTCCGGTCGATCCTCAAACCAAAGATATGTTCTGGATTGGCAATGAGTTTCTCGGGTTTGAATCATCTTCCGACCTCATCGTGGGCCCACTTTGATCAAAGTTGACCTTCAAAACAAAAATTAATAAAAAAAACTAAGAAAATATAAGAAAAACTACTAAAAACAAAGAAAATGCTACAAAACCTAAAACTAACAAATTAGGCCAAAACGACTTCTAATACCCATAAATGCAAGCAAAACACATGCAAACGCAACACAAAAAGGTAACAAAAATGCGTAGAAAAAAGTACAAATCATTTGTCATAATCGTTTTGGTTACCCGGGCGTTCCTGTGCTAGAGTCTCTTAGAAGAAATAATCATATTTTTTGTAATAGACAATTATCTTCAGCAGTTTGTTCTTCTTGTTCTTTGGGTAAACAAATTAGATTGCCGTTTATGGCATTTACATCTCGAACCAGTTTTCCTTTTGATATTGTTCATTGTGATGTATGGACGTCCCCTGTTTTTAGTTCTTCAGGACATCGATATTATGTTCTATTTTTGGATGATTTTACGAATTATTTATGGACCTTTCCTCTAGCTCATAAATCTCTTGTATTTGCAACATTCTTGAAGTTTCTTCACTTGTCAAGACACAATTTGAGAGGAATATTAAGGCTTTTCAATGTGACAATGGGAGGGAATTTGATAATAAGTCGTTCAGAGAGTTTTCTACACTTCATGGGATTATTTTTCATTTTTCTTGTCCATACACCTCTTCCCAAAATGTTAAATCTGAACGCCAAATTTGTACTATTAATAATATGGTTTTTACCTTGCTCACTCATGGATCCGTACCGTTCTCTTTTTGGCATCTTGCCCTACATATGTCCACTTACCTTTTGAATATTCTTCCAAAGAAAGGTCTGTCTTCTCATACTCCGGTCTCTCTTCTTTACCACAAATGCCCGACCTATGATCATATTCGTGTGTTTGGCTGTTTGTGTTACCCGTTGTTCCCATCCACGTCTATTCACAAACTTCAGCCTCGTTCTAATCCGTGCGTCTTCTTGGGGTTTCCATTGAGTCACCGTGGATATATGTGTTATGAGATCTCCACTAAGAAACTCTTTGTTTCTCGTCATGTCATATTTGATGAGTCTCGGTTTTCGTTTAGTGAAGTCCAGTCCTCCTCCCCTTTATCGTATGAATTCCTCGACGATGTCCCTCTCCTTATGTCAAGTTTCATCGGGTCTGCACTCCTACCCCCCATTCCCATCCTCGAGTGACTGTCGCCCCTCCGGTAGTCCTTCCAGTTGTCCCTCCAGTTGTTCCTTTAGTCGTCACTCCGGTGGTCTCTCACCGTCCTGCCACCCGTAGCCAAAGTGGAATAGTTAAGACTAAGAGGGTGTTCAATCTGTCTTCCACTGTTGTCCGTTCTCCTCTTCCTAATCGTCCCATAGATGCTCTTAGGGACCCTAATTGGAAGGCGGCTATGTATGATGAATTTAATGCTCTTATTGATAATAAGACGTGTGTGTTGGTACCCCGTCCTTGACGCTAACATTATTCGTTGTATGTGGATTTTTACTCACAAGGTATTTGCCGATGGTTCTTTTGAGAGACACAAGGCTCGTCTTGTGGGAGATGGCAGGACTCAGCAAGTGAGTATTAACAGTGGCGATTCGTTTAGTCCGGTGGTCAAGCCAGCGACTATTCGTGTGGTCCTGAGCTTGGCTATATCCAAGCAATGGTCTGTCCATCAGTTAGACGTAAAAAATGCTTTCCTCCAAGGTGAGTTCGCTGAAACAGTGTATATGCATCGACCGCTTGGGTTTCGAGATTCTCAGCGTCCGAATCATGTCTGTTTATTGAAAAAGTCTCTGTATGGATTGCGACAAGCTCCTCGTGCGTGGAACAGGCATTTCACGGATTTTGTGTCTACTCTTGGCTTTCGTCGCAATGTGTCAGACCACTCCCTGTTTGTGTTTCACGATGGTGACCGAGTGGCCTATCTACTTCTGTATGTGGATGACATCATCTTGACGGCTTCTTCGGATGTCCTTCGTTGTAAGTTTGTGTCCCGGTTAAGCTCTGAATTTGCCATGAAGGACTTGGATCCTTTACATTATTTTCTAGGCATTGCCGTGACACCACACAAGGGGGTGGTGGTGGTGGTGGTGGTGGTTATTTTTGTCTCAGAATAGGTACTTTAAGGGGATAATCCACAGAGCTGGTTTGGAAGACTGTAAGCCGAAAGCTACTCCTGTTGACACAAAACCGAAGCTCGCTGCTGCTGAGAGTCCCCCGCTGCCAAACTCGACTCTCTACCGTAGTCTGGCCGGTGCTCTCCAGTATCTCACTTTTACACGTCCTGATATTGCCTATGCGGTCCAGCAGGTGTGTTTATTCATGCACGATCCCAGAGAAGTGCATATGCTTGCCTTGAAGCGCATTCTCCGCTATCTTTAGGGCACTGTGACTCTCGGCCTTCGTCTCTCGCCATCGTCGACTACATCTCTTGTCTCCTATACTGATGCGGATTGGACCGGCTGCCCGTATACTCGCAGATCTACCTCTGGCTACTGTGTGTTTCTTGGGGACAACCTGATCTCGTGGTCTGCAAAGCGGCAGCCCACTCTTTCTCGCTCGAGTGCTGAGGCCGAGTATCGGGGTGTGGCTAATGTTGTGTCTGAATCTTGTTGGCTTCGGAATTTACTGCTTGAACTGCACCATCCTATTATGACTGCTACGTTGGTCTACTATGATAATATCAGTGCGGTATTTCTTGCGGGGAATCCGGTTCAACACCAACGTACGAAACACATTGAGTTAGATATCCATTTTGTTTGTGAGAAGGTCGCACTGGGGCAAGTTCGTGTGTTGCATGTTCCTTCTCGGTCTCAGATCGCTGATGTGTTCACTAAGGGTCTTCCCTTGACGCTTTTTGATGATTTTCGCTCCAATCTCAATGTTCGTCCTCCTCCCGTTTCGATTGGGGGGGAGTATTAAATTATATTTGTAATTGATTGTATTATCATATTAGTTGGCTAATTTATAGGAATTAATTTAGCATTAGTTGGATATATATATACGGGTTTCTACGCTGCATAATTGAAGGAATAAGATTCTTTCGGATTGTTCAACTTGATCCATATAGGTAGTAATATTATTTTTTTATTTTAGTTTACGTTTATTAGATAATTAGTTCCCAACAATAAATATTTATTATTGATGTGGTCTGTATCATCTTATCGATTCATATGGAGTCTAATCAATGGGTTTTTATGTTTATAAAATAATGGTTGGATGTGTTTTATTTTCAATATTGTTTTGATCTTATTTACACTACATCAAATGACACCTACTGGAAGGACAAAATTGGAAGGACAAATTTGTCGTTCCTATAGGTTACACATATAGGAACGACATAAAAAAGTCGTTCCTGTAGGTCCAATTATCTATTGGAACAACATTTATCGTTCCTATAAATAACAATGTCGTTCCTATAAATATAATTTTCGTTCCACAGAGCATCAATTTAATGGTGCATTTTTTGGAGCGACATGTCCTTCCTATTAATAAAATGTCCTTCCAATATAACACTTACCTCATTTAATACACTCCACCTAATATTCACCTTCCCCCCACTTTTCAATATTATTTTGGTTTTGGGTACAGCTCCTTATCCTCATTTCGGTTTTGTTCTTTTCTTTCCAGCCGCCCGAAACCTTCTCTTCCTTACTAATTTCTCCTCTTCAAATTAATCTTTGAGCATAAGTAATTTTCGGTTGCTGTACCTGGAACGAATTGTCCTTCCAGACGGTTTGAATGTCCTTCCAGAATCTCCAGTTGTTGTAATCACTCTTGAAGAAGACAAAGGTAATTTCAATTTTTCTCCATACCTCCTATGTTTATATTTGTGTTATATTTCAAGAAGTTTTCGGAAAATGACAGATGAATTGGTTGTGAATCTTGCCTCATGTGTTTGTTTTGTATTATATTTCATGAAATCTTGAACAATGTTAGATAATTTTATGAAATTTTGAACAGATAACTATTTCATGAGTTGGTTGTGAATCCTTTTTCTTGTAATTGGAAGGACATGTCCTTCCAGAGTATCGGTTTGTCGTTCCGAAAATTTGCAATGTCGTTTATAAGTTTATTTATTAGTTATTTTAATTACATTATGACAAGGCAGGAGCAGATTCTTGTGTTTGGAAGTAATTGGAAGGACATGTCCTTCCAGAATCTTGGTTATATCGTTCCAATAGGATAATTGTTTTTTTTGTGTTTGTTTTCAAATAAAATAATAGAAATTTGCTAATGCACATCATATCACACAATCAAATGGAAAGGAAAATTGTAATTTTATGTATTATATTTTTTTAATATTTTTGTGTTTCTTTGTGCTTTGTGTTTTTTATTTTAATCAATCACCTTGTAATACTAAAAGTGAAATGAATATGCTAAATAATAGTAAATAGATTCGAACTAACACACCAGATTTTAAATACGTAAAATAGATGATATTTTTTGTAAATAATTTATAATAGAGGAGCTAAGAATTTACACTATTTTGATTTTTGTTCTTTTTTCAGCTTTCAAACATGGTGATGGATAAGAGATGGACGCGAATTACAAACAAAATGTCACCAGAGTTCAGGCGGGAGTGAACGAGTTTATTAACATGTGTGGGCCTCTTGTGAATAGGATGAGGATTGATTAAGTGCCTGTGCAACAAGTGTTTAAATTTGGAGTCTCTGAAGTTGGAAGCTGTTTGGATGCATATTCAGAGGTATGGGTTTGATGCATCATATGATATTTGGATTCACCACGGAGAGCATTTACCAGAACACGAACCTGGTCCGTCAGCCGTTGACTTTGAAATGATGGATGAAATGAGAAATGTGATGGCAGACGTGGACCCAGATTGATGAGTATGGATCGGAGGGCCCTGACAAGCAATATCATAACTTGTACGAGGCAATGAATACTAAATTGTATGAAGGGATATCTTCATTCTCTTCATTAAGTTTTCTTGTGAATTCTCTTAGTGCCCTTTACATTTTAAAAACAAGTCAAGGAGCATCACTCTACAGCTTTGAGATGTTTTGAAGCCTCTACATAAATTTCTGTGCCCGAATT
>BMAC01000254.1:426658-439554 GCA_014905375.1 Phtheirospermum japonicum | reverse complement strand
AATTTTGAGATTAGAGAAAATAATTGTTGTTCTTGCTCATAGTAATCTGTCTAGCTGCTCGAGCTTGAATCTGTCGTGAGAAGTTGTTCTGTCGATTATATTTGGGAAAGCACTTTGTTCTACGTATTCTGATATCACCTTAAATGTAAATATTTGAAAATTTTCATAATATGCCAGCAGCTTTTTTGCATAAGAAATTTTGTTATTTATTTATAATTACTATTGTGTCTAGAATTTGGAATCCAACCTATTCCATGTATTGTTCTTAAACATATTGTAGACTTGTAGTTGCTTGTGACCCAGAAAGTTTAAGCTTTTGTTATACTAGTTAAGGTTTAATTCCAACAATTACCATGAGGTTTAATCTGATTACAAAAACAAATTCATCTATCTTATAAAATTATAAATACCCCCTTCATACTTATATCTATTTTACAAATCGCACTCTCGAGAGGGGGTATTTGCTAAAAGAATACAAACCTTAAGAAATATGCTGAATTTGGAATATTCTTGAGATTAATGTATTTTTATGAATAATTTCTTATTTTAAAGGTTGAACAAATGTCGAAGATCATTAATCTTCTTAAGGCAAAAGTTGGGATAGAAGTTGAGATAGAGGATATGGTCGATGATGATGAGTCTCGTGGTGCGGACGAGCATGGTGGATCTTCTCGTGGTGCGGACGAGCATGGTGGATCTTCTCGTTAGTTTGGTATTGAAGTGTATAATGTTTTGAATCGTTTTGACTACTCTAGCTAATGGTGTTGAAGTATATAATCGTTTTGAATACTCTATCTAATGTTGGAACTAATAGGATTGGTTGATGTAATTTGACGTGTACAAGTTGCTTGTTGGAATGTATATGCTTAATGTCAATTTATTTTGAGTTATTTATGAATTGGAACAAAATTTTGGTTGAATAGGTGCACAATCAATAGGAATGAATGGCTGCTCTAATTTGTGTAACACTATTGGAGCGATTTGTTATTCCTATTGGTTATTTAAGTTACAGGAACGACATAAACTTGTACCAATAGATATACAGGCAAAAGTCTATAGGAGCAACATTTGGAACGACTTGTCGTTCCTCTTTGTATTCAATATACAGGAGCGACATAAAGTTGTTCCTATACATATACAGGTAGAGTTCTATAGGAGCGACAATTTTGGAACGACTTATCGTTCCTATTCGTATATAAGATACAGGAGCGACGTAAAGTTGTTCCTATACATATACAGGTAGAGTTCTATAGGAGCGACAATTTTGGAACGACTTATCGTTCCTATTCGTATATAAGATACAGGGGCGATAAAAGTCGTTCCTATAGATATACAGGCAAATACCTATAGGAGCGACAATTTTGGAACGACATGTCGCTCCTATAAATTAAAAGCAAAGACAACAACACTTGTAGGAACGACTTTTGTCCTTCCAGTAGGTGTCATTTGTTGTAGTGTTAGTATTGGTTGATTATTTTTTAATATTTTGAGTCGTTATATGGTTTCTACAGTTATATATGGTATTTCAACTTGATATAAATAGGAATTGCCCATTTACAAGTGAGATTGTTTGTTAATTTACTTTTCAACAAATATTTCCTTTATTTATACATTTTATGAATAAATCTATAATAAATATTAAATATTATGATGATTATCAACTCATAAAATATCAAACTCAAATAATCAAATTTTTTAGCCTAAATGGCATATAACATCCTTTTAAATAACACATAATACATAAATAATTTAAAATTCATATCCCAAAATTATTATTGTTAACCTAAGTCTTTTCGGTCCTTTTAAGTTTCATTATTTGTTATTTCCATTCCCCTTTTTTTTGTGAATATATCCTTTATTTTTTTATACATAACCAAGCATTTATACTGTTAGGGGGATATAATCAAGATTTTTACTCATTCTAATTTAATTGCAACAATTTTTTAGTTTATACTTTTTATTTATAAACTTATATTATTTTATTTGGAAAAATAATAATAGACTTAATTTTGTTCCTTTTGTTGGAGTGAGGAATAACTCTAAAACGTTACACATATACATATTTTAAAATTTTATATTACATTTTAAGTATTTGTATTACCTTCACATAAATATATATATTTTTAATTATATAATCTTCCATGCATGATAAAAAAAAAAACTACTCTCTTATAATATGCTACTAATAATGTGCAATAATAATATTCAATAATAAAGATGCCCTTGTACCGGCCCCTCCCAAAATCAGTAGCCCTCCCTGATAAAGCTCCAATGCTTGTCTTCAGCCCCGAACGGCCAACCACCCGTATAAATATCGCAAAAACTATCATTATTATGGATGAATTAGATGCATTGTTTTCATTTTGTAGTGGAGCTCGTAAATTGAAAATGAACGATAAAAAACACTTGCTCCGTGATTTAAAATTGGTGGACCAGATCAACAATTATGGTCCAACGTCAAGAAATTCTTGAATTATTTCCGAGCAAGTGTTTTTCGGATAATAAGTTTGTGAAAGTGTAGAGAATAACAAGACCTTTATATAAATTTTCGATAAGTAATGATGGATGTATTTTATACTGTTAGATACTTAGATGTTTTTATCAAAATATTTCTCAGAATTGTATTTTGAATAGTAATTTTAATCATGTATTTTGGTCCGTCAATTCATATCTCAAACCTTGCCACTATTATCGGGTCGTTATATTGTAATTGTACCAACCTGTCACCCTGGTTAATGTTGTCATGGCCTTTTCTTGTTTCATTTGTAGACATTTTATGCTCGTTTTATTTCTGTCTCTTTCTTTCCGCCTCACAAACACATCTAATTTTATTTAAACTCAACAAATATTTACAACACTTTGTCTACTAACATTAGGGATTCATTACATATTAGTCAATGAGTAAAAAACAGCAAATGTGGACAAGCCACTCCTACGAGCCGAGACAATCCACTCTCACACAGAGACAAACCACAACCACACAAGGAGGAGAGCCTCGTTTTATTTTCGTGTTCTTAATTAAAAAATACCAATCTTGAATCACAATCAAACTTTACTGCAACTCCAAGTCTTATCCACAGCCCCAACCACATTTGTAGGTTATAATAATAAATATCATCATTAATATTATTGACTGAACTACACTACAACAAATGACACCAACTGAAAGAATAAACTTGGAATGACAAATGTTCTTCCTATAGGGTAAACATATCGGAGCGACATATACAAGTCTTCCTGTAGGTCCATTTACCTATTGGAACGACATTTGTCGTTCCTATAAATAAATATGTCGTTCCAACAGAATGTAAATCTATTGGAACGACATTTGTCGTTCCTATAAATATAAATGTCGTTCGAATAGAATTTCAATCTATTGGAACGATATTTGTCGTTCTTATAAATATAATTGTCGTTCCAACAGAGTACCAAGTTAATGGTGTATCTATTGGAACGACAAGTTCTTCCAATTAAACAAAAGTCATTCCAAATATCACTAACCTCATTTAATACCCTCCACCTAATTCTCACCTTCTCCCAACTTTTTCAATATTAATTCCGGTTTTCATTCTCCTCCCCAAATTTTTCATCTCCAAATTTCTCCTCTTCAAATCCATGTCCGAGCGTAAATTCCTCTTACTGTAATTGGAAGGACTTGTCTTTCTAGAATGTTTATGATGTCCTTCCAATAAGTGAACTTGAGAAAACAAAACAAAGATACGATTTCAATTTTTCTCCCTACTTCGTATGTTTGTTTTTGTGTTATATTTCAAGAAGTTTGAAGAAATGACAGATGAATTGCTTCTCCCTACCTCCTGTGTTTGTTTTTGTATTATATTTCAAGAAATTTACAAAAATATTAGATAAATTGGGGGGTGAATCCTTTTTCTTGTACTTCGAAGGGCATGTCCTTCCAGAATATTGGGTTGTCGTTCCAATAAATAATTGTGTTTTTATGTTTGTTTTTAAACTAAAAGAATAGAAATTTGCTAATGCACACCATACGCTCACTCAAATAGAAAGGAAAATTATAATATTATGTATTATAATTTTCTAATATTTTTGGGTTATTTTGTGATTTGCTTTTTTTTTTTGGTAATCAACCCACAGTTATGTTAAATACTAAAAAAATATAGTTTATATATATATATGCATAAAATAAATGAGATAAAAAATCCAAAATAGAAAGAAAATAATCAAAGAAACTAACACACACCTTAGGGGTAGTGTTTGTAAATAAACGCAAAATAGATGATTTATTTTTTGTAAATAATTTATAATAGATGAGCTAAGGATTTACCTGATTTTATTTTGGTTCTTTTTTCAACTTTCAAATATGGTGATGGATAAGAGATGGACGCATATTACAAATAAAATATCACTAGAGTTCAGGCATGGAGTGAATGGGTTTATTAACATGTGTGGGCCTCTTGTGAATAAGAGAGGCTTGATTAAGTGCCTGTGCAACAAGTGTTTAAATGTGGAGTCTCAGAAGTTGGAAGCTGTTTGGATCCATATTCAGAGGTATGGGTGTGATGCATCATATGATATTTGGATTTACCACGGAGAGCATTTACCAGAACACGAACCTGGTCCGTCAGCCATTGACTTTGAAATGATGGATGAAATGAGAAATGTGATGGCAGACGTGGACATATATGATGAGTATGGGTCGGAGGGCCCTGACAAGCAGTATCATAACTTGTACGAGGCAATGAATACTAAATTGTATGAAGGGATATCATCATTCTCTTCACTAAGTTTTCTTGTGAAGTTGATGAATATCAAGGTGAATAACAAGTGGACCAATGGATCTTTTAATGAGTTGCTTAAGTTATTGAAACTCGCATTCCCATCGATGAAACTTGTCTACTCACATTATGAGGCTAAGAAGTTGCTTGAAAGTTTGGGTCTCGGCTATGAGAATATACATGTATGTAAGTATGATTGTGCACTTTTTTGGAAAGAGCATGCTGATAGAGAAACATGTCCAGTTTGTGGAGAGTCACGTTGGCGAGAGAATAGTGGAAAAGGTTCTAAAAGCAAAATTTCACATAAGGTTATGCGATATTTCCCTATGATCCCAAGATTGAAAATGTTATTTTCAATGGAAGAGACCGCAAGACTTATGCGTTGGCATAGTACTGGGCATCATACAAGTGCAGATGTTATGACTCATCCGAGGGATGGCAAAGCATGGTGTGCATTTGACTCTATACATCCAGAGTTTTCTAGTGAGCGACGTAATGTTCGTCTTCGACTTGCAGCTGATGGCGTCAACCCATTTGGTGATATGAGTCAGGTGTATAGCATGTGGCCAGTAATATTGACACTTTATAATCTTCCACCATGGCTATGCATGAAACTGGAGTATTTGATGCTGACACTATTGATACTTAGACCTAAAACCCCAGGAAAAGATTTCGACATTTTCCTACGGCCTGTTGTTGATGAATTAAAAACTTTGTGGTCAATCGGTGTGGACACACTTGACACTGCCACAAAAAATCGTGGTTAATTTTGCATGCGAGCAACATTAATGTGGACAATTAATGACTTCCCAACTAGAAGTACTCTGTCAGGGTGGAGCGGGCAAAGTTACATGACTTGTCCCACATGTAATGATGAAACCCCATCTATGTGCATATTGGAAAGGTAATATACTTTGGTACTAGAATGTTTCTTCTGATACACCATAGATGGAGGAGTTTGCTTGACTTCAATGGTCACCAGAACGTCGGAGTCCTCCAGTAAGAAAAAAAAATGAATGATATATTGATCCAACTAAATCAAGTAAAACTAAAAATACCTGGGAAACATAAGAATGAAAAGAATGTGTGTGATAATGTCATGGGAACCATCATGGATGATCCAATGAAGTCGGGTGATACTCTTAATCAAGACGCGATCTAATGAGAATGAAAATTAGGCCAGAGTTGCACCTTATCGAGGATAGGGGTAAGATAATGAAGCTAAGGGCTCGTTACACACTACCCCAGGCCAAACGAGTTGAATTTTGCAATTGGATCAGGTCTGTGAGATTTCTAGATGGATTCGCATCAAACTTGAGAAGGTGTGTACCTCCAGGTCAGGGCCGCATAACTGGATTGAAATCTCATGATTGCCATATCATAATGCAGAGATTGTTGCGAGTGACAGCCCGTGCATACTTAGATAAGGATATATCTGATGCTATAATAGAATTATGTAACTTCTTTAAGAAAATGTATGCCAAAAGATTGAATGTGAGTGAACTTACATCAGCCAAATCGGATGTGATTATTATCTTATGCAAATTAGAGAAGATTTTCCCCTTGGATTTTTTTGATATTATGGTCCATTTGGCTATGCATCTCCCTGAAAAGGTAATTTGAGGGGGTCCGAACACCTGAGGTGGATGTATACAATTCAATCAATTTGAAATAGCTCAAGGGATGTATAAGAAACCCGACTAATCCAGAGGGGTCGATTGCCGAGGCATATGTGGCAAAAGAGGCATTAACATTTTATGCTCGTTATTTCAATGATATAAAGAGAAAGTTCAATCGACCCTGTAGAAACCCGATATGTGAAGTGACGTCAAAACTTTTGGTTTTTCGATCACAGTGCATCCCACTTGGAGGTCACAAGAGCGTAGATCTATCTCCGGAGAAGCATAAGCAGGCGTACTATTATAATCACCCTTTTTTAGAGACGTATATTGTGTTTCTATAATTGATCGTCGATATGGTGTTTTTCAGGCACCTTAAAGCCGCCTTAGAGGAAAATGAAACAGATGGTCAGTTTGGTACAAACGGTTCAATTCGTGGACTTCTGCCCAAAGGGTCCTCCTACTCGAGCATTTGCATGAAAGGTAAAGATGTTTTTCGATTCGCTGTTCATGTTGTTCCACAGTCAACTGAGTTGGCTCTCAAGAAAGCAGATCTCGCTCCGTCCGATATAGACTGGTTACTTCTTCATCTGGTATGAAACAATAATTTTGCACTGTGGAGTGAGAAAAAAGGAATTTATAGGTTTTAAAGGAAAAATAGAAATGGCAAGATGTGAAGAGGTATAAAAAAAAGGTAATAATAGTCCATAGCCATACAAAATTAAGGACCGGGTTAGAATTACTATTTAATCTGATTTTGCTTATGGTTTATTTAAATAAAACTTGAAGTTCGCTTTGATAAATAAAACTTGAAGTTCACTCTGTTATTAGTAATTTACTTTTTCATCATTCTCTGTTTACATGTTCTTTCTATCGGTAATCTTCGTGTCACTCTCCCTTGATTATCCATGGATGGACGATGTTGATCATTGCAAAGTGCCATTAAATTATTGATTAGAGTAGATTTGTCCTAATTTTTATTAGCTTTTTAGTTCGTTTTTCTACTTGTTTTTGGTGTAAGTTGGACGATTTAAGCTTAATCTCGTATTTTTATAATTCCAGCTTATTTTACCACATTTTGATCGTAATTGATGCAAGTAGGTGACATTTCGTTGTTATTTACCTTACAGCTAAGTAACCGGAAGAGTTTAACGCGTAATAGATGAGGTTCGATGTTCAAGAAGTGAAGAACAAGCTTTCTGGTGAAACGAGTAGCAAAAGATCGAGAATTAGAGACAGATGCGCAGTCACGTCGACTGACGTGACCGTCGACGCACCATCGATGCGAGCCATGCCAGCGAGTCATGACCGCGTCAGTCGACGCTCCGTCGACGCCACTTGCTGAAGCGTCGATGTCGACGCACTGCCGACGTAACTTGCTGAAGCGTCGATGTCGATGCACACCATCGACGCTCCTGCCCAGCCGACGTGCACACTTGCCGACCAAGTCTGCCGAGCACCGACACGCGTCAGTCGACGCGACGGCCCAGAATTCGGATTTTAGGGTTTCTTATGCGCCAAGTCATGCAAAATCTATATAAACCCTCATTATTTCAGATTTTAGAAAGAACACACGACCCCCTAGGGTATTTGAGATGATAATACACATAATTCCACATCTCATAACGAGATTTGAAGACGGAGATCAAGGATCGAAGAACAACGCGTCCAAAACATCGAATTCGAGTTCGGGATTCATTCTTCGCCCAAGATCAACGTTCAACCTCCGGAATAGCTGGAGCTTTTTTACTGCTTTCATTAGTTCGAATAAGTACTCTAAACTCTTAGTTTATTTAGTAGTTAATTTCTAGTTTAATTGTTAGTTTAATTCTTAGTTAATGCTAGAACTAGTTTAATTAGCTTAATCGTTTATGCTTGTTATTGGATATTGTTTAATTTAGTTGATTTTATGCGATTGATTTATGCTTAGTTATTCGTTAATCTTAGATTTCATATGATACATTGCTTAGTGATAATTTATTATATTCATGCTGTTAGATTAGTTGCTATTAATTCTTAGTTCTTGAGTTCAAGTAGTTTAATTATGCTCGTAGTTGATAATTAGTTAAATAATTAGTTTAATAGTTAGTTTAATTATTGCTTTAGTTATAATGATCGAATTCAAATCTTTTCAAACCCCCAAATGTATATGTATGTTATTCGTAATTGAGAAAAACATCCGTAAGACCGAACAGTTGTTTCCTCGAGAGATACGACTCGAGTCAAACTCATCACCCTACAGTTACCTCGTACACTTGCGAGCAAACTGACGTGCTTTTAAATTAATTTATTAAAAATGGGGTGCACAAAAGTTTGAGTCAAAAATTTGGCGCCGTTGTCGGGGAAGCAACGAGTAGGAATTAAGGATGTTTTTCATTTTATTTTATATTTCGTCGTTATTTGTATAATTTCACTTGATTTGGATTTTTTGCCACTTGGTACGTTGATGTAGTTGTTGAGTGTATGCAAGGTAGACGATCACTTCGACGCGATCTTGCACCATTCTTTGACAACATCCACCGTTCAAATCCACCGAGACCAAGACCGATTTTTCCGAGGACGATTCCTCAACAGCAACTGATTTCGCTTGTGATCAAGTTTCCGACATTATGTTAGAGGCAAATCCGATTCGACACGGCGATTCACCACCGAGATCACCACCACGCCCCATCATTGCGAGACAAGATGCGGGGAGAAAACGAAGGAGTCGACCAGCAGCAAAAAGTGATCGGTCACCAACCCAACATGGCGAATGTGAGGCACAACGAAGAGATGAACAATAATGCTTATTCGCCAACACAACATCGAGAACGTGGCAATTAGGAACGAAGATTTTTCTACAGCATAACGCGTATGCTGACAATCAAAGGCACGTGAATGATTGGTTGGAGAATCAAGATCATGGTTACGAGCAAAATAACTTCGGAAGGAAGATACGAGCGCGAGCACCATTACGCGCATGACGACCACTATGAGAGAGCTAATGACCGAGTTAGGGAACCAAGGGGAGATCGAGCGCCTCGACAACGAGATTTGGCACGCCCGAAGGTTGTGCTTTATGGGTCTGCTATTGTTCTTGGCCCGACTGCAAGGGAAGTAGAGATTAAACCGCATTCAAATTAATTTACTTCCGACTTTTCACGGAAATGCCCACGAAGACCCTTTAGCGTTTTGAACTACTTTATCGATGAAGTGGGCAGATTTGTAGGTCATGGCCTTAACCGGGAGGAGATGCAAATGATTTGTTTCCCCTATAGCATGAAAGACAAGGCGAAGACATGGTTACTGTCCTTAGAACCAAGATCATTAACTGATTGGGAGATGATAAGCGAGAAGTTCCTGAATCAATACTATTCGGCACAAACAACGGGGCAAATTCGGAGGCAGATTGCTAACTTCGAACAAGTGGAGGGAGAATTATTTCATGAAACATGGGAGCGTTACAAATCACTCTTACAAGCATGCCCCCATCATAGCTATTCCCCCGAGATAATTAATCAGTTTTTCTTTGATGGTTTATCGCCCATGGGGAAAAGCCAAGTTGAAATAGCAGCAGGAGGAGATTTTGGGGATTTAACGGCCCGCGAGGCAAAACGAGTATTGGAGAAGCTGAGTGAAAAATCTAGAGAAACCAACTCTCAGCCTCGTAAATTGAAAGTAAATGAAGTTTCCACCACCGAGACAGATAAAGAAGAAGGAGTTAAGGTTTTGGTGAGAGATGGTCAAACGATCAAGGAGATGATTAGGGAATTACTTATTGAAGAATTAGAAGCAACGAGAGCCCAGCGAACAAGTCAAGTCTCTTCGAAGAAGACTAATGCGATGTGTCACCAATGCGGATCCCCCGAACATTTAGTCGATATGTGCCCGTTCAACAACGAACAACGAGGAGACGTCAACGCCATCCAGCACTATTCGAATCAACAACATTCGGGGCAGAGACCACCACACATGCAAACACCTACTCAGTCGACTGATCAACTTTTAGTTTGGCGACTAAACCAAGTTGCCGAAACTATTCGGAACCGAGATGGCCTCACACATGTTCAGGAGGAAATGAAGGGAGTTCGAGACGATATGAAAGAATTGAGAACGATGATGGCTGAAATGGCCAAAAGCACTCTTGAGAATTCGTCAGGACTTAGGAGATTGGAGTTAATGGTAGGACAATTGGCAACTGACATGGCATCATTGAAGAAGGAGAAAAATACTCTTCCAAGCCAAAAGGAACAAGCCTCGGCTATTCATGTGCTGAGAAGCGGGAAAGAAGTGGATAACTGCATTGAGCTAGGAAAGGAGGGAGACAAGGAAGAGACCGAGACCCAACCTCCGGGAGCAGTGAAGAACAAGAAATCGGCAGCAACTGAAGACCCCATTGATTCCTTGAATTCGCCGCCCAAGAAGTTGACTGTTTATGATCATGTTCCCTTCCCAAGTCGCCTACGTCCAGCAAAGGAAAATAAAAGATTCATGGAGCTATATAATTTATTGAAAAATGTCAATATTAACCTCCCCCTGATAGAGGTGATAAAGACAATGCCGGCGTTTTTGAAGTTTTTCAAAGATTTAGCATCAAAGGAAAGGCGTTTGGCTACGAATCAGCCTGTGGCTTTGATAAGAGACGTTGGTGATATAATTAAGAAACCTTTGCCACACAAAGAGAAGGATCCTGGGAGTTTTTGCGTAACTATTTCTCTCGGGAATGGACAAACGGCAAGAGGGATGCTCGATCTTGGCGCTAGCATAAATTTGATGCCCCATTCGATTTACAAAGAATTTGGCCTAGGATCGCTGAAGCCGACCACGATGAAATTACAATTGGCGGATAGAACAATAAGGATACCCTTGGGGATTGTGGAGGATGTCTTAGTACAAGTAGACAAGCTAGTAGTGCCTGTCGACTTTGTCATCATGGATGTTGGTGACATACAAAGCGAGAACCGAGAACACACCATTTTGTTAGGACGCCCATTCATGTCTACAACGCGTACGGTGATCGATGTAAACGAGGGGAGGGTGACTATGTCCGTATTGGGCAAAACGGTGACGTTTTCACTTTAAGATTTTCACAAGAATCCTGCATCGTTTGTTAAGAACGATTGTTCAACTGTTGATTTAGTAGATTCTTGCGCGAATGAGCTCTTGAGCATCGGCACGATTGAAGAGTTTGATAATGTAGAGTCATTTGATGATGGATTGCCCATGCGGTTTGACGTTCCTAAAAATGAGCCAAAGGTGGAGTTGAGGCCACAACAAGATCGTTCGAAATTTGAGCTACGAGAAGAGACGAAGCCACCGAATATTCATTCAAGATGTGTTTCCCTCGACCCCTACAAGAATTTTAAACGTACGAAGAAAAAGAGCGAGGCCAATAGCAAGGATTGGACGATGAAGAAGAAGAAGTTAGATGATTTGAGGTTCAAGGTTGGTCAACTAGTGCTGTATAATTCCGATCGTAAGTTTGATCCAACCAAGTTTGAAGTCGCATGGAGTGGACCATTTTTAATAAGGGAGATGGATGAGTATGGAGTCGCCACTATTTACAATGAGAATGCAAAGACGGGATTCCAAGTCCACAAGCATCGACTTAAGCCTTATTTCAAGGATTACGAGAAGAGTCGAGGTAGAAGCAAGAAGGAGTTCGTGGACCCACCACGAGCTAAAAATTGATCGAGCAATTGCGTCGAGCATATGACGTTAAATGTTGCGCTTCTTGGGAGGCAACCCAAGCGTTAGTTAGTTTTCGTTTTATTTTCTTTATTTTCTTTTATTTTATTTCTGTCTTTGTATATTGTGTCAATTGCCGTGGTGCGTTTATGTGTGTGTTGATGTGCAGAAAATACGATAAATCGCTTATTCTTGACAACGGTTATATAACGGTGGCTCGCTACCGCAAGGCCTTACCGTTAGTTCCACTCGAGACGTTAACGTTGACTATCAACCACTGAACCTACCGCTTAACGCAGCAATCATGGATTATGATGATTTCGTCGATCGAGGTCGCAATCCGACCCAAGTTAGCCGCAGTCCGGCAACCTTTTGATGAGCTGCAACCCAGCCATTTACGACGTTGGCCGCAATCCGGCCGTTTCCAAATCCAAAAAGACGTTCCACCGGGCACTTGCGCGTCGCAATTGATAACAATCATATTTCGTTTGTTTGTTTGTTTTTGTTTATAGGTTTGTTCGGGACAATCTAGTCACGCGATCTAAAACGAAGAATAATTGCACATGCGTTTTTAGAGAGACTCGGCCATCGAATTTTCAGGGATGTTTTCTTATCTCCCTTACTCTTGTTTTCTTTAATATTTATGACAATCAGGAGATTGCCAAGTTTTTAGGGAGGGGGGTGGTTGAGTATGGTTAGTGCAATTTGATGTCTTTTGTTTTGAAATGCATATTTTTGATGTGATTGATCGCTAGTTCTACGCTTATTTGTGTTTGTATGGCATGCCTGTCAAAGTTGACTATGTATGATTATTTGTTTTCGTCTTTGAGCGTGCATAAGTGCATAATTTTTCAAAATT
>BMAC01000254.1:404518-425573 GCA_014905375.1 Phtheirospermum japonicum | reverse complement strand
TAGTTCATTTTTCTATTTGTTTTTGGTGTAAGTTGGACGATTTAAGCTTAATCTCGTATTTTTATAATTCCAGCTTATTTTACCACATTTTGATCGTAATTGATGCAAGTAGGTGATATTTCGTTGTTTTTTACCTTACAGCTAAGTAACCGGAAGAGTTTAACGCGTAATAGATGAGGTTCGATGTTCAAGAAGTGAAGAACAAGCTTTCCGGTGAAACGAGTAGCAAAAGATCGAGAATTGGAGACAGACGCGCAGTCGCGTCGACTGACGCGACCGTCGACGCACCATCGACGCGAGCCATGCCAGCGAGTCATGACCGCGTCAGTCGACGCTCCGTCGACGCCACTTGCTGAAGCGTCGATGTCGACGCACCACTGTCGACGCTGCCGACGTAACTTGCTGAAGCGTCGATGTCGACGCACACCGTCGACGCTCCTGCCCAGCCGACGCGCACACCTTGCGACCAAGTCTGCCGAGCACCGGCACGCGTCAGTCGACGCTCGTCGACGCGACGGCCCAGAATTCGGATTTTAGGGTTTCTTATGCGCCAAGTCATGCAAAATCTATATAAACCCTCATTATTTCAGATTTTAGAAGAACACACGACCCCCTAGGGTATTTGAGATGATAATACACATAATTCCACATCTCATAACGAGATTTG
Organism: Phtheirospermum japonicum; assembly: GCA_014905375.1. NCBI lineage: Eukaryota > Viridiplantae > Streptophyta > Magnoliopsida > Lamiales > Orobanchaceae > Phtheirospermum > Phtheirospermum japonicum. The sequence goes on along the minus strand of BMAC01000254.1, from coordinate 424,906 downwards.
AAGACGGAGATCAAGGATCGAAGAACAACGCGTCTAAAACATCGAATTCGAGTTCGGGATTCATTCTTCGCCCAAGATCAACGTTCAACCTCCGGAATAGCTGGAGCTTTTTACTACTTTCATTAGTTCGAATAAGTACTCTAAACTCTTAGTTTATTTAGTAGTTAATTTTCTAGTTTAATTGTTAGTTTAATTCTTAGTTAATGCTAGAACTAGTTTAATTAGCTTAATCGTTTATGCTTGTTATTGGATATTGGTTAATTAGTTTATTTATGCGATTGGTTTATGCTTAGTTATTCGTTAATCTTATATTCGTATGATACATTGCTTAGTGATAATTTATTACATTCATGCTGTTAGATTAGTTGCTATTAATTCCTAGTTCTTGAGTTCAAGTAGTTTAATTATCGCTTAGTTTAAATAGATTTAGTTTAATTATTGCTTTAGTTATAATGATCGAATCAATCTATCCAAACCCCCAAATGTATATGTATGTTATTCGTAATTGAGAAAAACATCCGTAAGACCGAACAGTTGTTTCCTCGAGAGATACGACTCGAGTCAAACTCATCACCCTACAGTTACCTCGTACACTTGCGAGCAAACTGACGTGTTTTAAATTAATTTATTAAAAACGGGGTGCACAAAAGTTTGAGTCACTTATCTTTCTAATCTCAAGCCTCTCGAAGAGAAGCCTAAACCCATAACACTTGCTTTCGAGTAGCCATTGGTTGATTTGGAGCAGAAGATCATTGAGGTTATTATTTTGTTTTTTAATTTTTTCTTTTTCGGATACATGTTGCCCATTTTTAATGTTTATTTACATTTTTTTGTTGAATCCTCATTTTTTTTAATTATTGATTTTGTCGGTATATTTATATAATGCTGCTTTTTTTTTTTAGGTTCAAAGAATGGCTGATGATACTGGATTAGATTTTACAAACCAAATTAATGCTTTGGAACTGAAGTATCAACAGGCAATTAAGAATATTTTTAACTTATAGTTCACATTATATTAGGAAATTTGATAAATTGATTTTCCTTTATGAAGTAACATAATAAATCAATATTTCTTGCTGTTATAGTTCTTTCTTGTATAAAAGCCTAGATTTTTGATTATTAATATATATTTGAATAGAATTTAAAGATTTTTTTTCTTTTAATGTTTAAGTTATGTCGAAGGTGGGGTCCAGGAAGCCTATGATGGTACTTGTAGCATATGCCTTGAGGAACTTTTTTTAAATTGCGCTATCCATTGCTATATATAGTAAAATCGTACGAATCGTTCCTTGTAGGTGACTATCTGCAAGCATGAGTTTCACCTCCAATGCATTCTTGAATGGTATGTGCTTGTGTGTATATAATGGTTTTCAAATTCTTGTTTTCTTTTTTTTTTTACATTGTGATATTAATTGAAAATTGGGGTTTGAGAGGGCAAAAAAGAAAAGGTGGGAATGCGACTTATATGTTTATTTTGTTTATGGTTAGGTGTCAAAGAAGCTCGAATTGTCCAATGTGTTGGCAATGTCTTTATCGTGCTAGATGCTTGCTTAAATCAGAACTTGGAGGAACAATATCTTCAAAAGATTGTTATAATTTTAGTTTTCCTTGTAAACATTATAGCCATGGGAAACGAGAAGGAAAATAGTTACTGGGGGGCAGAGCTTCCACCAAATTACGATAGAGTTGGGATCGAGAATTTCATTCGTGCAAAGTATGGGCTTTTCTTTTCTTTTTTTTTTTCCTTCTGGTCATGCAACTCTATTTTGTTTGTCTGATTCTACAAACTAATTTCTGGATTTACTTTGCCTCTACTCAACTAAAAGGTACGACGAGAAGAGATGGGTAGCCAAGGATGGGAAACCAAGGTCACCTGCTAGGTGAATTGAAGAAACACCTTCTGTCTAGTGGCAAAGACCAAGTGATAGAAGTGAGCACGGACACGTCAGCAATTCCGAAAACTTTTCTAGTGAGAGGAGGAATGTCGCAATATCTAGTGTAAAAGAAAACATTCCTGCTGCCAGAATTATTTTGCCAGTGCCTCCTAAATGACCAGAACAAGTATGTTTTATATATATGCAGCTTTTTTATTATGTCTTATGCAGAGTGCTATTATCTATCTTTTGTTTATTGTATTTCTCTGCCTGCTACAAAAACATGAAGACCCTTATTTGTCTCTAGTAATAGGTCCAACCCCAGTTACTGAGAAAACAGAGCCAACTGCACCTGCCAAGTCATTGAAGCAGGCTCAAGACATAACTGATTTGTACATATTTATATGTAATTTTCATGTGTTTTTGCATCGTATGTTGTGTGCTTTTAGGATGTTTAGGTTTATCTTTTTATCGTTTTTATTCCTTTTGATATTTTTCATCTCATTTGGTGTTTAATGTGTTTTTACTTTATTTTATATGAACTAATCTAATTTTTCTTTATTTTAGTATTATAGCTCGAGACGACGAAGATTGGACGAGCAATGTACTGTGCTGACACTGGGTACCAGTCTGACACTGGGTTACCCAGTGTCCGAGTCATGCCGACACTAGCTGCTGATGCCCACAACCTGCGCCTGCGTCGATCGATGCACCGTCGATGCTAGGTCGACGCTCAGCTTCAGTAGCATCGATCCTAGTTCCGTCGATCGACGCATTGCCTGGTCGACACGAGCAACCTGCTGTTTTGCATGTAATTGTTGTGTTTTTCCTATTATTTTTTAGTTAGAGTTTAGCGTCGTGTCTAGTAGTTTCGAGTCATTTTTCATTAAGTTAAGACTTTTTCTCGTTGATCTTCTTCTCGACTTTAAGAGTGAGAAGTGTGAGGTGTTTGCGCTATTTTTGGGGTTTTAAGCTTGAATTCTTGTTTTGCAGGTGGCTAAAAGGATTATATTCGCTCGGTGGATATCTCAGTTGTCGTAATACAACCGTAACTCCAAAACCACTTGTGGAATTTGCCTACATATTATACCATTGGAAAGATGAGAGAAATTTCTAAAACTTTTGTGTTTACAACAATTCCAAATTTTGAGTCTAAGAATGGTAAAAAGCAGCTTTAAGTGGAGACAGTTTATCGTCGCCTCGCTTGTGGCAGGTTTTGGTGCGGAGCCCATAACTCTCGGAGGAAAATTCCAAATGATACAATTAAAACGCCATATGATAGCCAAGAAAAAGGGATACATTTAATATGAAGACATCATTGGATAATTATGTAAATTTCGCTGTCGATCGACTGCCGGACAGAGAGTTGGCTGTTCGAGGAGGGGCAGTCGATCGAATGCTTTGTCAGTCGATCGACTGAGACGCTGGGAGTTCGGCCATTTTGAGAATTTTTGAAGGTTTTGCCCCTAAAAACAAGTATATAAAGCCCACAACTTGAACCTTTGAGATATAACTCCCTTCCCATCCCTAACTTGGGTTTGGGATCAAATTACTCACAAGCTCTTGATAATTTTCTATTTTCTTAGGTTTAGATTCAAATTCAAGCTTTGATGTAATTTCTTTTCTAGATTTAGATTTACTTTAATGCTTGGCCTTGGGTTTGTAAGCCTAAGAAGAATCCAAATACTCCTTTGGATTGTTACTTTTGATGCAATTTAATTCAAGCTTGCTACTCTTTCCTTTAATTCAAGTAAGTTTCCTTTTAATTTCATGTTTTATGATTTATTTCTATGCTTGTTCTTCATTTCCATGCTTTGTTCTTCATTTTATGCTTTTAGCCTTAGCACCTTGAATTCATGATGAAACATATGAATTGGTTATGGAATCTAGATGAGTGACATATCTAGATCATAGATCGGCTCTTGGATCGTCTTGATTTTGAGATTTTGCTATGCTTTATTTGCAATTTTATTTTTATGCATAGTTTTAGGTTAAATCTTAGATCTAATCTTTGTTTCTTGTTATTTTCCTTAAAGTTTTGAAATTTCTTGTTAATTTCCATTGCTCTTTACATCCATGCTTTCAATTTTTGCTAATTTTCATTATTTAGGATTTTATGCATAGTTGTACCTTGTGCTTGCATGCTTGTACTTGGTGAAACAATGCTTGTTTTTGTTTATTTCTTTGAATTGCTTTCATTTTCATGTTAAGGCATCTGACGAGGCATCCTACCAACTTGCATTTCAATTCCTAGTTTAGTTTAGATAGTTTATTTGCTTTATTTTCATTTTATTTCTATTTTCCAAGCTCGAAACACATTGAATCTCACAATCGAATCGATTTCCGATAATACCAAGCCATGAACCCGATGATATATTCATCACCACTAAAACTATGAAAACACCTGCGCCCGCGTCGATCGACGCACCGTCGATGCTCCAGCAGTTTGAGCGGTTATTTTCGGAAAATCTATAAAAGGCCGGTGGTTTTACTCATTTGAGGGTGCTGGGACGAGGGGGAAAGGTCAGAATAATGTAGAGAACCCTCGGTTCATGCTCCGTTCAATTCATGCAAGATTAGCATTTAATAACTTGTAGTTTTGTCATTTCTATGTCGTCCGACATTCAAGACCGCTTCTCGACTCTGAAGTTCGTTGGATGGCTGATGATTTTCTAGATTATAGGTTTTTCTGCACTTTTTTATTTGCTTTATGTATTTGGCTTTGACTATCGTCGGATGTTGAAGTTGAACTTCAGTTTTGTTAATTTAGTTTCCCTTGTTCTTCTTATTTTCAGTTTGCTTAGTAGTTGTTTAGATGCTTGGTAAATCTCATGCTTTTAATTGCTGAAATTATGCTTTTGAATATGATGATGCTTGTTGGCTAAGTTTATCGGTCTAGTGTGCTTAGGGTCGTTTAGAACCATCGAGATTGACAACCCCGATCGTGGAGACGATTCCGGCGCACTAGACCCTTGCTTTTATTAATCGTTTTAAAGCTTTTAAATTTTATTACTCGTAGATGTTAGAACACCTCAAACTCTATTTGATCGAGTGTTTAGTTTAGTTTTTATTTTCGTTTCTACGTACGTAAAATCGAACACCGAAATAGTTTTCGATTAGTCTTCCTTGTGATTCGACTCGAGTCAGCTTATCGCCTACAATAGCTCCGTTCTCTTGAGGATGAGATTTTTATTTTAAAGCGAAAAGGTTCGATTCAAAACTTGGCGCCGTTGCCGGGGAAGGCTAAAGGTTGTCGATTTTTGGTGTTTGCTTTTATTTACTTTTGTTTGTATTATTATTTGTTTGTTTGTGTTTGTATTTGTGTTCGATTGTGATTTTTATTTTTTTTTCTTTTTGTTCTTTCTGGTACGCTTAATCTCGTTTGGTGAGTATTGTGCTTGTAGCCAAATCTTTGACGATCGAGATTTTAGATTGAAGATGGCGGATTATCGAGTGAGATCGCCATATGATGACTTATGCACTCCACCTTTCGATGAAGAGATGTTTTGCCCAATGTCCGACTGGCGTGGGTTTCGAACGGTAATTCCGTTGAGTCTTGCAATGCGGGAGTACGATCTAGATGAGTTTTACCTCGAGCAACTCCCGATTTTTCATGAATTTCTGAGCGAAGACCCGCTTCATTTCATCCGAGAGTACGAAGCTATAACCGGCACATTCCCTCTTTTCGGACTTACATGGGATCAAGTGATGATGCGGTTTTTCATGTTCATGTTAAAGGATCGGGTGAGTGAATGGTTGATAAATTTAGAGCCTGATTCCTTAAAAACGTGGGATGAAGTAGTGGATCAGTTCATGGGGTCGTTCTACTCGTCTGAATGGGTCCCACCTTCGGTTTCTTATAATTCAAGCTTTAATGATCCATATGCTCCACTTAATCACTTTGATTACACCCCACCACAAAGTTCCTATTTCCCGACATTTAACAAAAATTCTGATAATCCGGGTGTGGAGCCTTTTTACACGGGATATGATTCATATGCTCCACCCGATTCCAGTTCTTCGAGCTATGACCCATTTCCTCTTCATACATCAAACTCTTATGTTTCGAGTTTTGAGCAGTTTTTTTCCAAAACTACATATCACGATTCGAGATATAATGATCCGTGTGCTCCTTGCGAATCATATTCTTATACCCCGAGCTATGATTGTTATCATTTGTCTTATTCGTGTATTACTGATCATGAAACTCAAGTTGAGGTAAATCAACCTCATTTTGACGAGGTGACGTTATTTGATGTGGTAGAGCCTACCGTGGATGTTTGTTCGGAAGAGGTTTGTAAGACGGTTGAGATTGAGGAGTTGGTTGAGATTCGCCCCCTTGCGATTTTTGATGACACTGCAGATAAAAGTGTGGGGGTGTTGCCGTTGGAGTGCCCGAAAAATAGTGGAGATTCGAGTCTCCCTACTCTTGGTGAAGAAGGTGGAGATATGGTACCAATGTTGGAGGAGAGTGAGACTATTGAGTCGTATTATGAACCATCCGAAGCTTTATTGAAATTTGATTTTGAGGTGGTAAACGAGATAGTCAAGAAGGTGCCCGATCACCCCATGCTACAATTGTCGTTTGATATATTTGTGGTGATCGATTACTCACGGTTCCGACCCCCGAAGCTAGTTGGAGTGTTTTGCATCCCGGGACGTGATCTTTGTGACTACCTTGGTGATTATCATCGCCAATTCTTGCTTTTACAGAATACCAAGGCGTGGCACGATCGTCATTTGTTTTTAGACCCGGGATGACATTGCATGGACGCCGCCAAGCTAAAGACGTTAATCAAGCGCTTCTTGGGAGGCAACCCAAGCCTTTTAACTTTATATGTTTTTGTGTATTTTTGTGTGTTTTCAGGTCCCTTTCATTATTAAGGCCCGTTGAACGATTTTCGACGCTCAACTCATCATCACAAGCGCGATTTCAGAGACGTATCTCTCTTTCTCTCACATTTACCATACTTAACTTAATTTTTCATGTTATACAATGTGGACATTGTATGGTTTAAGTGTGGGGGGGTTTGTCCTTGGTTTGGTTAGTAAATTTTTGTATGCTTTCTTGTGGTTGATTTGAGTTATGTGTATTTATATTGATTGGAACCTTGACGAAGTGACGTGGTTAGATGCTTTGGTTAGGATATTTAAACTTTCGTTCGGACAATAGTGTAATTGTGGGGAATGAAGTGTAAATAGTCTATGAAGTGTCTTGTCTTATGTTCTATTCTTGTTTCGTTCCAAAGAGTCGAATACTCTTTACTAGCTCTGTTTTCAGTTAACCTCTATAGGACTTTATGTAATTTTTCTTTTTTATTTTGGAGACGTTAAAACTCCACGGGCGATATTGAAGAATGTTATCAGTTGCACTTAGCAACGTAAGATTGGAATCAATGAACTCTCGCTGTTGATTGATGTAAATTATGTTCGTTTTGTACCTTATCTCTATGGGTACTCATAAAAAAAAAAGAGAGAAAGAAAAAGAAAAATAAAAAAAAGAGAAAAAGAAAAAGAAAAAAAAATAAAGAATAAGTACAAGAAGAGAAAACCTTGTACAAGTTGAGTTCTTATTTTTATTTTTTATTTCTTAGATTATATTGTTAAAGAGGTGTATTGATAACTGGGCTAGTCGGGTGACGACTTGGCGGTTTGAGCAGGGATAGACTTTGGCCGAGACATGGATGGGTGACGTACATGGAGGTCAACTCGTTACTTTTAGGTGTTCGTAAGCTAGTCTAAATCTCTTATCTCTACGTTATCGTGTCGTCCTTTTAGTTGAGTTTTTAGTCGATCTAATGCATTAACTTCTTGAATCATATGAATGCATTAGTGATTAGGTCATCGGGTAATTAGCTTTCTCTTGTCTACGTCTAGATTAGATTTTACTTGAGGACAAGCAAAAATCTAAGTGTAGGGGAGTTGATTTGTACATATTTGTATGTGATTTTCATGTGTTTTTGCATCGTATGTTGTGTGCTTTTAGAATGTTTAGGTTTATCTTTTTATCGTTTTTCTTCCTTTTGATGTTTTTCGACTCATTTGGTGTTTAATGTGTTTTTACTTTATTTTATATGAAATAATATAATTTTTCTTTATTTTAGTATTATAGCTCGAGACGACGAAGATTGGATGAGCAATGTACTGTGCTGACACTGGGTTACCCAGTGTCCGAGTCATGCCAACAGTAGCTGCTGATGCCCGCAACCTGCGCCCATGTTGATCGACGCACCGTCGATGCTAGGTCGACGCTCAGCTTCAGTAGCATCGATCCTAGTTCCATCGATCTACGCATTGCCTGGTCGACACAAGCAGCCTGCGCCCGCGTCGATCGACGCAACGTCGATGCTCCAGCAGTTTGAGCGGTTATTTTCGGAAATTCTATAAAAGGCCGGTGGTTTTCTTCATTTGAGGGTGCTGGGACGAGGGGGAAAGGTCAGAATAATGTAGAGAACCCTCGGTTCATGCCCCATTTAATTCATGCAAGATTAGCGCTTAATAATTTGTAGTTTTGTCGTTTCTATGTCGTCCGACATTCAAGACCGCTTCTCGACGCTGAAGTTCATTGGATGGCTGATGCTTTTCTAGATTATAGGTTTTTCTACACCTTTTTATTTGCTTTATGTATTTGGCTTTGACTATCGTCGGATGTTGAAGTTGAACTTCAGTTTCGTTAATTTAGTTTCCCTTGTTATTCTTGTTTTCAGCTTTCTTAGTAGTTGTTTCGATGATAGGTAATTCTCATGCTTTTAATTGTTGAAATTATGCTTTTGAATTGATGATGCTTGTTGGCTAAGTTTATCGGTCTAGTGTGCTTAGGGTCATTTAGAACCATCGAGATTGACAACCCCGATCGTGGAGACGATTCCGGCGCACTAGACCCTTGCTTTTATTAATCGTTTTAAAGCTTTTAAATTTTATTACTCGTAGATGTTAGAACACCTCAAACTCTATTTGATCGAGTGTTTAGTTTAGTTTTATTTTCGTTTCTACGTACGTAAAACCGAACATCGAAATAGTTTCCGATTAGTCAACCTTGTGATTCTACTCGAGTCAGCTTATCGCCTACAATAGCTCCGTTCTCTTGCGGTCGAGTTTTTTATTTTAAAGCGAAAAAGTTCGATTCAATAGCATCTCCCCCTAAAGTTGATTATGCTACTGATTTTGGTGTATTTATGGGTGAACTAATTAATATATGCAAAATATGTACTGTTGGTGATTTGGTGTATTTGTTGGTGAAATGATTAATATATTTAGAATATTTAGTTTTTATGTTTTTGTGTAATTGTTGGCTCTGGCATTTCATTTGCATTTTCTTTTTATTTTTTTACAACTTTCTAGAACGGTTATTAAAAGATTTCTTATAGAAACCTCACTTTCTAGAAGGGTTTTATTAAGTCCGTTCTAAAAACAATACTTTTCTAGTAGGAGTTTTTTGGGAGAACATGTCCTTCCAATATATGCGACGTGATCGCTCCTCTAAACTTATCGACACGAGGTTGTTAAAACGAAATATTGGCACGACATGTCGTGCCTATAGATATTTAAGTTACAGGAACGACACAAAGTCGTTCCTATAGAGTTGTAGGCAAATATCTATAGGAACGACAATTTTGGAACGACTTGTCGTTCCTATAGACCAAAAGGAAAGACAATAGCATGTGTAGGAACGACTTTTGTCCTTCCAGTTGGTCTCATTTGTTGTAGTACTAGATCATGGTTTTGCTTTAGTTAGGAGTGGCGAAATGGCAAAATTGAATCGAAACTGCAATGGTCCTAGATCCAAAACACTAACCAACATGAATAGTTCTTATTTTGGTTTTGGTATTCAAAACCCGTGAAATTGCGGATTTTGATATTGTAATTAGAACCATAACACTGTTCGGATTACGGTCTCTATTTTGAGGCTTGGGGAACCGTTAGATATTAAACCATGGGCACGTATACTTTTAGTTTATTGAATGGAAATGATGAAAAACCAGTTCTTTCATGATTCAATAATTGTCTAGTCTAATTTTAACCTTTCATATTATATAATTGTTTCCAATTTAAAATTATCTAATAGGCAATAGCTATTACCTTACATTATAAAGTGTGTAACAAAACAGTATCCTATACCGACTGTAGAAGTAGAACTCCCCCAAAGTATATAGAATCAATTGTTACGATGGGAGTCATTTTCAAAATTTCCATAAATACTTTTATGGAAATATATTTCGAGGAGAATGATTATGTGAATTGTTTAATCTAAATGTAAATCAATCAAATATAAAAATTTAAGAAAATAGATCAATGAAACAATATGGTAGAAACAATTAGGAAAAAGTACACAGCTATATTATTTCTTCTTTGAACTCAGATCGGCCATAACAAATCATAATAAAGTGTGAATTCTTTATTACAAGTTTTCTTTCTCTAAAATTCTCTACATGTGTTTTATCTCTCTAAAGTTGCAGATCCCACCTTTCTATCTTCGAGAAGCTATTTATAGATTTTCCTTGAAAACCTAATGGACACGTGTCACTCTATGATTAGTCATTGAGTTACTTTGGTAACACTATACTAAAACCCTAACCCTATTTACACATTTTCCCCGCTCTTTCGTACAATCTCTTTCTACTTGACTTATGCCATTTTCGGGTTGTACTCGCTAGCCTAAAATCCATGATCTGGTCGGCTCGACCAAGTTGTTGCTGCCATGGGTGGTGAAACATTGTGATCAAATACGGGCGTACATATTTTGCAATGTCAGGTTTGCTCGGCCAAGTTGTTGTTTTCACCGGCGGTGAGGTGTTATGATCCAATTCAGGCGCAAATGTGCGGTGTCAAGTCATCTCGGCCATGTCAGCTCAATCAATGTCGTGAGTGGTTTGGCACAAACTTCTGTGCGAAGCATAAGGTAGCTCGGCCATAGAGTGGGTTGTGAATAATACTGGTCGGCACTTGGGTGCATCTTGGCTCGGCCATCTGGGAAGTGGTGGCCAATAACGCGCATGTTGCCAGCGCGAGGTTCAGCACTGTCTTTAACAGGTCAACCTCCCTCATCAGTGCTTGCTTGGCTTGGTTGTCTAAGCGGCGACAGCTAATGCTAGCACATGTCAATGCATGCGATGCAATTGTCCCTACGTGTTTTGGTTAACCTTACATGTGCAACTCGGTTAAGTTGGGCGATGGTGGCTGGTAGCCTGTGTATGTGTCGGCGCCACCAATGTAACTCGGCTCGACCACATGGGCGGTGTTGTTCGAGAGCCCGCACGCTAATTAACGTTATGCTAGGCAGTGGTGGCTGGAAGCCTACGCATGTGTCTTCACAAGGTAAGCACCACTAATGTAACTCTGCTCGGCCACATGGGCGGTGTTTGCCGAGAGCCCGCATGCTAGTTGGCGCTATGCTAGGCAGTGGTAGCCGACAGCCTGCGCATGTGTCTTCACAAGGTAGGCGCCATCAATGGGGTTGGCAGCCTATATATGTGACTTCACTAGATAGGCTACCAATATGACTTAGCTCGGTCACATGGGCAGTGTTAGTCGGGAGCCCGCGCGCTAGTTAGTGACATGTTGGGTTGTTGTGGTCGGCTTGGATGGGTTGGCTAGGTAGTGTATGTGCACATCTTGGTCGGTAGTGGAGTATCCTGGTCGTCATTGTGCATTCTGGTCAGCCATGATGCGTCCTGGTTGACCTTCGCATATGTGAATAAGCGTCTTGTGCACACTAGCTGGTGGTTGGCGCATCCTACTCGACTAAGGTGCATTCTGGTTACAATAGCTCGACCCATATGTGTGCCTGAATTTGGCCAAGTGTCTAGTATTTGTCTACATGGTTTTTAAGGTAAGGTCAACTATCAATAGGCTTCTGAGTGTGGAGTCAGCTTGAAGTAGTTGGGATCGGACTCATAATTAAGTATGTCAACCTTGAAAGACACAATTAGTGATGCATTGATGATCGGTCGTGTCACTTTTTGGGAAACTATCGTGAGCTTGGCCATCATCATTGGTTTGGCAAGCCCATCTTGTCTTGATTTGGTTTTGCTTTCTCAACATTACTCTGGAGCACTTTAGCAAAAGAGGTTGTCATTATCTTCTGGTTAGCACCTAGCAAAACTAGGTGGTAGGTCACCAATTTGGCCCCCTGTGGGTTACCTTCTACTCCGCCTATGGTCGGCTAAATTATTATAGGTCATCCATAGATAGCTTCCTGAGAGGTCCTTCGTGGATGAGTTACAGATCGTCCCCGCACAGGTGGATTTATGTTTGACCTTGACATGCGAATCTCTAGTAGCTCATCTGTAAATAACTTTATGATAGTTACTTCTTTGATGAATTATAGATTGGCCCCTGGTAGTATTCAAATCGAGTATTTTGTTTTGGAAATATTTTTCAAGTGTTTTGAGCTGGTTTAGTGTCTTTGAAGAAAGAATTATTGGGTTTTAGACTTTAGGTTGCTCAGACATCTTTGCTTTAAAGGATCTTTAAAGTGCTTCGATTTAGATTAGCGATTCTTAAAAAACATGTGTAGCTCGGCCATGCGTAACTGTTCCTTTTCATTGCTTAGAACTTTTTCAAAGTGCCTTGAGTTGGTTAATTATCTTTCAAAAATTTGTGTTAGGGTTAAATCCTCATGGGCTGAGGTCGGACCCTTAGGGTCGATTCCTTAGAGGTTGAGGTAGGCTCTTTTTTCGGAAGTGCCTTGAGTTCGCTAATTATTTTAGGCCGGCTCAATGACTTATGTTGGCTTGATGCCTTAGGTTGACTCAACGTCTTTGATTGCCTAAATGCCTGAGATTGGCTTGATGATTTATGGTGGATATGTTCTTTTATTGGCTTGATACCCTTGGTTGGATTATGCCTTAGATAAACTCGATGATTTTGATTGCCTTAATGCCTCTTAATGGCTTTTACCTTAGGTCGGCTCGATGCCTTTGATTGGTTTGTGACTTAAGTTGTCTCAATGATTCTTATTGGCTTAAATGCCTTAGGTTGGCTCGGCATATTTCATTGGCTTAAATATCTTAGGTCCGCTAAGTGCCTTTGATTGGATTGATGCCTTAAGGCAACTATTTCCTTTGATTGGCTCGACATCTTTCATTGGCTTAAAATCCTAGGTTCAACTAAGTGCATTTGATTGGCTTGAAGCCTTAGGTCATCTGATGCCTTAATTTAGCTTAATGCCTTGGTCGTCTTGATTCCTTTTGGTCGGCTCGACACCTTTTATTTCCTTAAGGGCCTAAGGTTGGCTCAATGCCTTTGGTTCTCTTTATGTCTTAGATCAACCTTTTAATGATCTCAACCATGTTGAGTAGTCATCCATGTTAATGGGCCCAATCAATTTTGGTCCCCTAGGTCGAGTTGATCAAGCTCTTCTCGATTTGATGAGTTGGAGCTTTTTGGTGTTGTGAAATTGTGGTGATCGTAGTTGACATGTTTTTTTTGGTGGTTATTTGAGATGCGGCTAAAGTTAAGAACTCTTGAAAAGCTTTTGGGTCTTTTTGGTTATTTATCCACTTGAAAAGAGAGTTATTTGAGAGCCCATTTGTGGAGATATGATCAAGGCTTAATCGCTACGTGGTTGAGTCTCTAAGACTTTCTTAGTGAATCATGATATGTAGCTCTTGAATGACTCGTTAGGCCACTGCACGATGGTGGTGATAGGTTTTTCAGGAGCAACTGTCATCTTGGACACTAGAAAGTGACCTCAAAAAGACGACCTCAGTTATGCCTATGAGGAGATAAAATGGTGTGGCAACAACCGGTACCACCACAATGAGACCTGATCCAAGGTTATCGAGAACACGTGACAATGATATGCATCAGTCGTGTCAAGCATGTCCATATAGTTATGGTAATGGCTCAAGGGTGAATTCAGGTCATTGTTGCCCCTATAGAGAGCTACTAGAGGGACTTTTAATTTACCAATCAATTTCTCTAAAGGAGTTGAGCAGGTAGAGTTGACTCATATTTCCATACCGAGCTAAAATTTGGAGTAATCTGAGCTTTCAGGTATGAACTTAGTGTGGGATATGGTGCTTACTTGGATTCCAGCTTGGCAGTTATTTCTGATAATTTAGCTCTGCTAAATTACTACCAAGGATTTAGTGTAAGGGAGACATGTTCAGCCTGACCTACCAACTACTATTAACATATCAGGTGAGGGATCTTTGGGTGCATTGTTGGTTGACTTTTTGACCCGAGTAGGAGCATTTTTGGGTGACAAAATTGTTAAGCGTCGTGCAATTAGAGGTTTGTCGAACTTGCTTTTAACATTCAACTCAGAATCCTCATCGATCTTTTGCTTTACATGCTTTTGTGTATCGGCTCAAATTGGGTCTAACTCCAAATGCTCTTTAGATAGCTCGGCATTCATCTGGGCGCCGACCACAAATTCATCATTTCTTCGAACTCTTTGGCAAAAGAAGAGTGTTGCATGAGTTTTCTAATTTTCTTGGGGTTGAGCTTGTTAGGGCCAAATTGTATGGTCTTTTCCTAACAATCTTTTTCAGGTTCCTTCTAAAATTCTCCAATGGATTCATAACACTTCTGAGGTATGCGATTTTTGGACTTCAGGTTCATGGGATGAGCAACTAGAGAAAATTGAGAGTGTTTCTCGCACCTGGGATACAAAGGTTGATTTCCAGCTCTCAACGTATCGTAGAACTCCAGGCCCTCAGGATTCAGCAGTTCTTCTACATCAGCAACCACATCAAAGTTGGGACCGGCTGCATCTTGAACCATATTGTAGGTATTTGAGTATTCTTCTTGAGAAGTGTATGATGATCCTCCTATGTGAACCTCAGGGTTGACACGATCCATGGAGCTAAGATTTTTTTACCATGGAATGTCCAGATTTAGTAATCTGGTATGAATCTATTTTTAACCAGGTAAAACTTAATCTCATTTACATCGTGGTAACTGCAATTCTTACGTTTAGTATGACTACAAGGACACTTCAATTTTTTTCCGTCCTTCATTGTATGATGCATGAGTGAAAATTGAATGAAATTCTCCACCCCTTCCACGAACGCGTTTGGTAGGCAACCGTTCATTCTCCATTTCTACATCCACTAAGGTTAGAATTCATCCTATGATATCCTAATTATAATTAATTAATATAGATGATTGAACTATAGGTAAGTGAGCGGTATGAGGGTGTCTGTTGAAAATGATTTAATCTTTGGTAAGGGTCCTATCCCATTTAAGAATATGATTTTCGGTAATAAAATTATCTTACTATGTATTTTGAGAACCTAAAAACTTCTGCAACACCTCCCCTTAGTTTCTAAGTACATATATATTGTAGTGCATCTAATATCAAAGGAGAGATAGAAATAGAAATTTAAAAATCAATAAAATAAATATGTACTAAGATAATCACATCACAATCATATTCTGAAACTATCCAAATAAGTGGACAATTCAGAATTTAGTACCAAAATCTCTATTTGATATTAAATCTCAAACGAGTCTATGGTAAAGTGTTTGAGTGTAGAAAGAAAGAATATAATATATTATCGGTATAATATTAAAATATATTATTAGAGGGACAAAACCTCTCGGCCGGCGTCGTAGACCACATCATAACCAACGTGTATAAAATGTATATATCATTCACAAATCCTAACATATATATTAAATACATCATTCACTTGTAAATCACCACATCATTTTAAAATCCTCACTACACATATTTTAAACTTTTTTAAAACCACCACCACATTGAAAAAAAATTAAAATCCGTTATTGGAGGGACAAAATCTCCCGGCCAATGCTGTAAACCACGTCATCATCAACGTATACATCAACCAATCACAATATGTATATATTATTCACAAATCATAATATATATATTAAACACAACATTCATGTACCGATCACCATGGCATTTCAGAACTATCTCATAATGTTACATAAAGTCATAGTCAAACAAACCTAATTATTTCTATAATTTTAATTTGAACCCTAATTTTTTATATAATTCACAACCAACCTAAATTAACCACTAACCTTAAAACAACCCTACTTTTCTCAATAATCAAATACACCTAATTTCAAAAATAATTCATAATGAACCCCTAAAATATACCTAGTTTTTAAAAAACAACCTTATTTATTTATTTATATGATTTTATCTTGAACTCTATTTTTCTAGTAATTCACAACCAACCCCATTTTCAAACCCAAATAAATAAAATAATTAAGTGAAGCTCATTTTTTGAAAATAAACTCTAATTAAAACTAATATTCAAAATCAACCAACATTAAAAAATAATTACAATTGAGCCCCTTTTTTGAATTAATACCTAAATAAACTCAACATTAAAACTAATATTCAGAATCAACCCACATTAACAAAATAACTAGAATTGATCCCTTTTCTGAACTAATCGCTAAATAAACCCAACATTAAAACTAATATTCAAAATCAATCCATATTAACGAAATGATTACAATTAAGCCCCTTTTGTAATAAATCCCTAAATAAACCCAACATAACACTAATATTCAAAATAAAATCTAAGTTATCACAATAATTTAAATTTAAAAAAAATAAAAGTGAGAAAAAAACACAACTAACCTGGTGGTTAGCTTAATTGTCGGAGTAGCTACAATTGTTGGCAACCATGGTGGTGGTGGAGTGAGTGACGTGCGGTAGTGCATCACAGTGGGGTTGGAGATGTGAGTGGTGAGCGAAAGTGCATGGCGAGCAGGCAGTGGGCCAAGGTGAGCAGTAGTGGTGAGGGTGTGTGGCGATTAGAGGTGGTGGCTTTGCGGCAGTGCGGTGGTTCCGTCTCGTTTCCATCTCTCTCCCTCTCATTTTCTCTTTGTATCAGTCTAAAATGGGGGCAGGTATGCGACATATTATTAGTGTTTGGCTGACGGCCATAAGTGTTGTCAACATGTTTTTTTAGTTTTGTTATGCCGACCGGTTAATGCCGTCAGGATGTGTTTTCCCTTTTTTATATACTGATGGGCTTTAGCCGCTAGTGTGGAATTTTGCCAGTGTCCTATTGTTATTTCTATCCATAATTTGTGACGCGGTTATAAAGTCTACATTTCGTTGGTGGGGTTCCAATGGTGGCTTCCCTGACAAGTTGTGCTCGTCGACATTTCAGCAGCCGTAAGCAATCTGTGAGTTCCAATAAGATTTCATTCTTGAACAAAAATTTATTTTTTTATTTATTTCCTGTAGTTTTTTTGTAATGTAATGAGCCAGTTTTTGATAGAGTAGAGCGACCTAAAGAGTTCAGGTTGCATGATCAGCGACCTAATACCAATAGGTCGCATGAGCATGGGCGACCTAAGGAATTCAGGTCGCAGGAGTGGTCGCATGATCAGCGACCTTATACCAATAGGTTGCGGGAGCACCGACCTAGAAATCGACCTGATAAACTCAGTACCGAGCTATAGGAGGATGTCATAAGAGCTCGTCATGACTGATTGGCGCTCACGCTATTAATGATGTCAGCCCTAGAATAGTACAACCAGCCAGCACGCTACAGCTGTAAAATGTACTGTTGCAATCTTAACCATTCATTATAAAGGGTCGTTGTCATGATGTACTGGTGTAATAATAGCCACACATTCTAGGGCTACTATAGTAAGGTGTTTTGTTATAAATAGACACACACTGCACGTTTGAATGTAACATAGTTTTATATATTTCATCATCTTGAACAAAAGAACTAATATGCATACATTTACCATTATTAGCTCGCCAAGAGCTCGCTATCTTTCTAACATGGTATCAGAGCAGGTTTAGCCTGTCTCTGACAACCTTTTCCAAAAAAAAATAAAAAAATAATGGCTACTGATTAACACATATTTGTCCTTATTTTTAGTAGGTTTACAGTTTGTTTTTCTTATTGTTTTTGGTATAAGATGGGTAGTTTAAGCTCTATTTCATATATTTGTACTCTCAGCTTATTTTACCGCGTTTTGACCTAAATTGATGCAAATAAGTGATTATTTGTGGTTTCTCACTTTACAGCTAAGTAACCAGAAGAGTTTAACGCGTAATAGACGAAGTTCGATGTTCAAGAAGTGAAGAACAAGCTTTCCGGTGAAACGAGTAGCAAACGATCGAGAATTGGAGACAGACGCGCAGTCGCGTCGACTGACGCGACCGTCGACGCGAGCCATGTCAGCGAGTCATGACCGCATTAGTCGATGCTCCATCGACGCAACGTCGATGCAACTTGTTGAAGCGTCGATGTCGACGCACCATTGTCGACGCAACGTCGACGCTACTTGCTGAAGCGTCGATGTCGACGCACCATTGTCGACGCAACGTCGACGCTACTTGCTGAAGCGTCGATGTCGACGCACACCGTCGACGCACCCGCCCAGCCGACGCGCGCACCAGGCAGCACCGGCGCCGAGCACTGGCACGCGTCAATCGATGCACTGTCGATGCACCGTCGATGCGACGGCCCAGAATCGAGATTTTAGGGTCTCTTATGCTCCAAGTCAAGGGAAATCTATATAAACCCTCTAATTCCATCCCAAAAAGAGATACCTCTCCCCCATACTCTGAAAATACGATCTTTTGGGTTCGAGAACAACACCATCCGCATCCGAATAACAACAAGTGATGAAGATCGAAGATTCGAGGATCGCCAAGCTCCAACCGTCCGTTCGTGATCCGTTCTTCGACCGAGATCAACCAACTCTCCGGATTAGCTGGAGAATCTAYTGCATTCCTTAGTTTAAATAAGTACTCAAACTCTTTTATCGCTTTCTTAGTTTAATTTATGCAATTAAGTAGTAGTTTCTAATAATTGTTCTTGAGCTATTTCATGTTTCGAACTTTAGATACTTTTGATGTTGCAATTCGTAATCTTAGTTTAATTTATGCCTAGCTTTATTCATGCTTGATTAGTTTACTTCCTTTACATTTCGTTCTAGATAATTGATGTTCGTTTATGCTGGTTAATCTTATTTAAAATTCTTAGAATAATTTCTCTAGTTTATAAGTTCAAATAGTTGAATTCAATTTCCTAGTTTTAATTATAGTTCTTTCGTGTTAAATTCTTAGATAATCAAACATTCGAAATCCCCCTCCCCCAATGTATGTGAATTTAAGTTGAACAAACTGTTTGAGAATTCCGATTGTATATTCCTCGAGAGACGACTCGAGTCAAGTTGCGAAACTACGCGCGACCCCGTTCTCTTGCGGGCAAGCTATTGATCTTTTGACAAATTTTCATAAGTAGGCAACACAAAAGCTTGAATCAAAATTTTGGCGCCGTTGCCGGGGAATATACAAAGGTTTTCAAAAATATGCTTGTTCATTTTTATTTTTATTTCAGTCGTTATTTGTATAATTATTCTCTCTAGTCGATACGTTTGATTTGTTGTTGAGTTCATCCAAGGTCGTAGGTCGCTTAGGCTCGAACTTGCACCATTCATCGACAACGTTCATCGTCTGAATCAAGTGAGACCACCTCACTCACCCACAAGTGAATCGTCTGCCACGACTGATTTTATTTGTGATCCTGTTCCGGAAACGATGTTGCGACTAGACAACCAAGCCCACAACAACGAGGACGATCAGCCACCAAGGCATCCACCCGTGCAACAAAAAAGTGGGTACGGGAGTGAGCCAATTCGTCCCGATGGACCAGTACAGCCTCATGCGTACTGGGAGAATATTCAACGTAATGTGATGGACCAAATTAACGGTCAAAGAAGAGGAGATAATCGCTACCTCCACGTTCCGGACGACTATTCCGAGAGATCATACCATGGCGACGAGCGGGTCAATGAGTGGCTCGCAAATGACAATTACAATGAGAGGAACGAGTACGATAGGAACTACGCGAGGCCAAATCACCAAGAAAGATACCAACGGGAGGCGCGCGAACCAAGACAAAGAGAGTTCACGACCCCTCAAGTGGGTCCCTATAGTTCGGCAATTGTGTTGGGTAGAACTGCGAGGGACTTCGAGTTGAAACCTCATATCATCAACAACCTCCCAACATTTCACGGTCTCGCCAACGAAGACCCACTGACGTTCCTTAAGGAGTTCTATGCCGAAGTTAGTAGGATTCCGTCCCCAGGACTTCATCACGAAGACCTTCAAATGGTGTGTTTTCCGAGTTGCATGAAGGATAAGGCCAAGTCTTGGCTACTATCGCTGGAACCGAGATCTCTGGTCGATTGGCCCATGGTGAGCGACAAATTCATTAATCAGTACTACTCAGCTCAGACGACGGGCCACATAAGGAGACAAATAGCCAACTTTGTCCAGCAAGACGGGGAGTTGTTTCACGAGGCGTGGGAACGTTTCAAATCTTTATTGCAAGCTTGCCCCCATCATCACAACTCTCCGGGAATGGTGAATCAACTCTTCTACGAGGGACTTCTAGATTCTTATAAGAATAACGTAGAGGTGCTGCTGGAGGAGATTTTGGGGATTTGACAGCGACGGCTGCCAAGCGACTGTTTGAAAAGATGAGCGAGAAGTCGAGGCAAACAAGCTCTCGACCACGGAAGATACGAGTTAACGAAGCGACTGAGG
>BMAC01000254.1:387645-399199 GCA_014905375.1 Phtheirospermum japonicum | reverse complement strand
TGATGTTGCAATTCGTAATCTTAGTTTAATTTATGCTTAGCTTTATTCATGCTTGATTAGTTTACTTCCTTTACATTTCGTTCTAGATAATTGATGTTCGTTTATGCTGGTTAATCTTATTTAAAGTTCTTAGAATAATTTCTCTAGTTTATAAGTTCAAATAGCTGAATTCAATTTCCTAGTTTTAATTATAGTTCTTGCGTTTTAAATTCTTAGATAATCAAACATTCAAAATCCCCCCCCCCCCCCCCCCCAAATGTATGTGAATTTAAGTTGAACAAACTGTTTGAGAATTCCGATTGTATATTCCTCGAGAGACGACTCGAGTCAAGTTGCCAAACTACGCGCGACCTCGTTCTCTTGCGGGCAAGCTATTGATCTTTTGACAAATTTTCATAAGTAGGCAACACAAAAGCTTGAATCAACTACAGCAGAGGATACTGCTACAAGCCAAACAAATACCTCGGTTAATCCAAATGGCATATTACCTACTACCAACTTTATACAACCTCAAAGCCAGCTCATTTCTATCAAACTCAATGATACTAATTTTCTTCTCTGGAGGCAACAGGCCCTGACTGCAATTAAAGGCTATGGCCTTGAATCTTTCATTTCCAATAACCATTCACCTCCAACACCTACCATTAATGTGCCTAATACCTCTCAAATCACAGTTAATCTAGAATATATAAACTGGATGAGGCAAAATCAACTGCTTGCCTACTGGTTACTTTCTTCCTTATCTAAAAATCTGCTGGTCATGATGGTCGGCAAGAACACAGCCAGAGAAATCTGGCAGGCCTTAGAGTCAAATTTTTCTGGTTAATCAAGAGCCAGGCTCATGCAGTACAAATTGCAGCTTCAAACTCTGCAAAAAGGCTCCCTTTCCATGAGAGAATCTCTGGGCAAAGCAAAGCCTGTTGTGATGCCCTTGGCACTGCTGGAGAACCTGTTTCTGAACAAAATCATATCTTGCATATAGTGGGAGGTTTAGGACCTGATTATAATCCTGTTGTGGTCGTTGTCACCTCCAGAGTGGATCCCCACAACCTGAACGATATCTATGCCATGTTGTTGAGCCTTGAGTCCAGATTTGATACCTTTTCTGCATCTCCTATCATTAATACTGATGGATCTGCACAAGTGGCTAATGTAGCCACACAGAGCAACCACAACCAAAGAAGTTACAACAACTCGCTGAACAGGTTGCCGACCTACAACACCTATAGAGGAAGAGTCAGGAGCAACAACTACCGAGGTCGAGGGGCAGAGGCTACAGAAACAACAACAACCGAGCAGCTTGCCAAGTCTGTGGGCTGTCTAATCATACTGCAGACAAATGTTATCACAGATTTGACTCTGCATATCCTGGGCCTACTGATATCCAACCTCAAACACAGATGCAAGCACAAACAGCTCAAACAAGAAATGGCCTCCATACTCAGACAAACTCTGCATCCTTGTCAGCAATGCCAGCCTCTCCAGATTTTCTTAGCGACTCCTTTTGGTATGCAGACTCTGGTGCATCCAATCATGTCACAAATGAACTCTCAAACCTTAACATAGCCTCAGAATTTCAAGGTCACAACAAGCTGCAAGTTGGTAATGGGACAGGTTTGCACATTTCACATATTGGCAATTCTTTACTCACAAAACCTCATTCGAAATCCTTTATTTTGAAAAATCTCTTGCATGTTCCTGAAATCACCAAAAATATTCTTAGTGTGTCTCAATTTGCCAGAGACAATTCTGTGTTTTTTGAATTTTACCCCAATCTTTGCTTTGTTAAGGATCAAGTTACACACCAAGTGCTTCTCCAAGGTTCTCTTAAAAATGGTCTCTACAGTTTCGATGTTCAATGTGTCAAGTCCCCTGCACCTACACAAGTGATACCCTCTTGAGTTTCCACCTTCTCAGCTCGCTTAGTTCAGGATAATAAGTCCAATAATCTAGACCTGTAGCATTCTAGATTAGGACATGCTGCTCATGATATTGTAATAAAAGTAATGAGAGACTGTAATGTTCCTTTTGTTGTTAATTCCAAAAAGTATCCTTGTAATTCCTGTATGCAGGCCAAAAGTCATGCCTTACCTTACAATGATTCTGAATCTTCTTATACTTCACCATTAGAAATTATTCATACAGATGTTTGGGGACCATTCCCTGTTATATCCTCAACTGGATCGTGCTACTATGTTTGCTTCATAGATCACTTCACCAGGTTCACATGGATCTATTTTTCAAAAGCCAAATCCGAAGTTAGGACTGCTTTCTTTCATTTCAAAAACCTTGCTGAAAACTAGCTTTCCTATAAAATCAAAACCGTACAAAGTGATTGGGGCGGGGAATTCAGAAACCTCACTCAGCTTTTTCATGACTCTGGCATTGTCCATAAAGTTTCCTGTCCCTATACACCAGCTCAGAATGGTCTTGCTGAACGAAGACACAGAACCATAGTAGAAACGGGACTAGCAATGATGACTCATGCTCACATTCCACTTAGATTCTGGGATGATGCCTTTGGCACTGCTGTTTACATTCTAAATAGATTGTCTGTCAAATCCATGAAATATGTGTCTCCACTACAAAAGCTCCATGGCCATAAACCTAACTACAGCTCACTCAGAGCCTTTGGCTGCTTATGCTACCCCAATCTCAAACCATACAACAAACACAAACTGGAACCTAGATCTTTACCAGGCACATTCCTTGGTTTCACAACCAAACATAAAGGTTTCAAAGTCCTCTTACCAAATGGAAAGGTCATAATATCAAGAGATGTCATCTTTGATGAAAGCAAATTTTCCTTTGCCATCCACTCCCAACATCACCAAATCCCTACTCCAGATCAAACCTCCTCCTTCCATCAACTAGGACCCCCCAATTTTAGAACCAAATGCTATTCCTCCAAACCCTCTAATTATATCTCACACCAACAATGTTATTGGTAATCACTCTCCTCTCCACACTCAATCTCCCAATCATACTCAAACACCTTTAAATTATTCTCCATCCTCTCATCAACTTGTATCTATCTCCTCTGACTACACTCACACCACAATTCCCCTGTGTGTAAATTTGCCAATTGTGAATTGTTCACCACCTATTTCTGTCACTAACAATGCAGCTGCAGCCCAGAAGCACCATCACATGGTCACCAGGTGGCAATCAGGAAAACTCAAGCCCAGGGTCTTCACTGCTCATGTTTTGGACTCGCAAGAACCTTCCCCCTTTGGAAACAGGCCATGGATACTGAATATAAGGCCTTGATTCATAATGCGACCTGGACACTTGTTCCTGCTCCACCTAAAAAAATTGTCATAGGTTGCAGATGGATTTTCAAGCTTAAATGACATGCTGATGGGAGTATTGCTCGATATAAAGCTCGACTAGTGGCAAAAGGCTATAGTCGAACTGCTGGCATTGACTTCTCAGAAACATTCAGCCAGGTGGTTAAGCCAACCACAATCAGAATTATTTTGTCCCTCGCTACTCACTATAATTGGTCTGTTCGCCAGCTTGATATTAACAATGCTTTTCTTCATGGACATATTGATGAAGAAATTTACATGGCACAACCTCCTAGTTTTGAATCTCCTTCTTGTCCATCACATGTCTGTAAGCTCGTGAAGTCTCTATATGGTCTCAAACAGGCTCCTCGAGCTTGGTTCTTTAAGCTCAAACAAGTTCTGTGCACTCTTGGATTCTCCAACTCCAGAGCTAATCACTCTCTGTACTACAAAACCTCTGGCACCTCCTGCATTTGGCTCCTGATTTACATTGACTATATTCTGATAACTGGGAATAATAATTTTGTGATCTCCGAGGTCATCACACAGCTTCACTCCTTTTTATCTCTTAAAGACGTGTGAGAAATCCACCACTTCTTAGGAGTTGAGGTACACTGAACAGAAACTGGCATGCATCTCTCATAAACTAAGTATATCAAAGAGTTACTGGGTAAAGCTAAAATGATTGAAGCCAAACCAACCCCCACACCTATGGTCACATCTCCTAGTCTGTCCAAACATAATGATGCTCCTTTTGTTGATGTCTCTCTTTACAGAAGTATAGTTGGCTCGCTCCAATATGCAACAATCACCAGGCCAGATATTGCCTTCAGTGTTTACAAAGTGTGCCAGTATATGCAAAATCCCCTTGATACCCATTGGCGAGCAGTCAAACGGATCTTGCGATATCTTGCAGGAATAGCGACCTATGGCATTCAATTTACAAAGCACTCTGGTTTACATTTGACAGGTTTTTCAGACTCTGATTGGGCCTGCGACCTCGATGACAGAAAGCCAGTCACTGGTTTATGTGTATTTTTAGGTCGCAATCTCATCTCCTGGTGCTCCAAAAAGCAAGCATCCATCTCTAGGTCTGGCACTGAAGCCGAATACAGAAGTTTAGCTAACATAACAATAGAATTACTTTAGATTCAGGCCCTTCTTTCTAAGCTAAAGGTTAAACTCCCTCAGGTCCCAACTGTTTGGGTTGACAACCTCAGCACTATTTCTCTTGCGAGCAACCCTATTCTCCATGATCGGACCAAACACTTTGAAATTGATTTCCATTTTGTTCGAGATCAGGTCACTGCACGAAAGCTGCGAGTACATCATGTTCTGTCTTTTTATCAGATAGAGAATTCCCTAACTAAACCGCTGAGCAAACAATTCTTCGCTCGGTTACGAAGTCAGCTTCAAGTCCTTCCTCTGACCTCGCTCGAATTGAGAGGGCATGATAGGGTAAAGCGACCTAAGGAGTTCAGGTCGCATGATCAGCGACCTAATACCAATAGGTCGCATGAGCATGAGCGACCTAAGGAGTTCAGGTCGCAGGAGTGGTCGCATGATCAGCGACCTAATACCAATAGGTCGCATGAGCACCGACCTAGACAGTGACCTAATAAACTTCAGTACCGAGCTATAGGAGGACGTCATAAGAGCTCGTCGTGACTGATTGGCGCTCACGCTGTTAATGATGTCAGCCCTAGAATAGTACAACCAGACAGCACGCTACAGCTGTAAAATGTACTGTTGCAATCTTAACCATTCATTGTAAAGGGTCGTTGTCATGATGTACTGGTGTAATCATGGCCACATATTCTAGGGCTACTATAGTTAGGTGTTTTGCTATAAATAGCCACACACTGTACGTTTGAATGTAACATAGTTTTATATATTTCATCATCTTGAACAAAAGAACTACTATGCATACATTTACCATTATTAGATCGCCAAGAGCTCGCTATCTTTCTATCAGTTTTCAACAAAAATCAAATAGTAAATAATTCTAAAAACAAGTTTTTAGCTTCTCGAGCTAAACAAACTGAAAACACGTGAGTTGACGAGCTTGTTCTTAGCTCTTCATAGTGAATAAATCAAAAAAACTTGTGAGCAGACAATCTAGTTTTCAACTCCTCATAATGAATAAATAAATAAAACTTGATAGCTGAAGAGTTGATGTTTGGCTCCTCAAAATAAAAAAATAAAAAACCTTGAGATCTGGAGTGCTAATGCTCAACTCCTCAGAATGAAAAAATTTAAAAATCCCGAGAGATGGAGAGCAGATGTTTAACTCCTCAAAATGAAAAAACTGAAAAATCTTGAGAGCTAGAAAGCTAGTTTTTAGATACTAAAAATGAAAAAAACTAGAAAAACTCGAGAGTTGAAAAGCCAGTGTTCAGCTCCTCGAAATTATAAAAATTAGAAAGACTCGAGAGCTAGGAGCTAGTGCTTAGATCCTCAAGATGAAAAAATCGAAAAAGCATGAAAGCTGAAAGAGCTCAATGAATGTTATTGTGGAGTACCTATTTCAGGTCAGTCGGGCCACTTTATTACAAATATTCATTACAGATTCTTCCTCTAGCGCCATTTGTTTAAGCTAAATGTAGCTCAACCAAATATAACAATTAAACAAGCAAATCAATGAAATATTATGATAGAAACAAGTAGGAAAAAATGCCTAGCTATTTTATTCCTTCTTTGAGCTCGGATCGGCCTTAACCGCATCATAATAAAAGTATGGATTCTTGATTACAATCTCTCTCTCTCTAAAATCCTCTCTATGTGCTTTCTCTCTCTTAAGTTGCAGATCCTGTATTTCTCTTTTGGAGAAGCTATTTATAATAGCTAATGAACACGAGTCACTCTATGATTGACCATTGAACTAATTTTGCAACAGGATACTAAAATCATAACCCTAATTACGCACTTTCTACTACTCTTTCGTACAATCTCTTTTATACTTGACTTGTGCCACTCCTAGCCATGCTCGATATCTAAAATCCACGACCAGGTTAGCTCGGCCAAGTTGCTGCTACCACGGGTGGCGAAATAATATGATCGAATCCGGGTGCACATGTTGTGTGATGTCAGTCGGCTCGGCCAAGTTGTTGTTTTAATGGGCGACAAGGCGCTATGATTAGATTCAGGTGTGTTGGAATAGTTACAATAATTCAAGCAGAAACAGGGAATTTGTAATAATCACTAAAACAGGAAAAAAAACAAGGAAAAATAATAAGTCGAGTCGAGAAGTTCTCTTTCCGCAAAATGATTTTGCCCCGGTAGTGACCTTCGGTTTTTGGCAAATCGTTCCCAAAGATAAAACGACTTCGTCCCTGATATTACAGCACCGTAAAAATCAGGGCTCCGGCGAACTGAAAAAAAATGAACTGAGCTACGTAAAACTAAAGTGCAGAAATAGAAATATGAGAATGCAGTATGCTGGGAGATCTCTGTTTCTCTCAGGTGATTTCTTGCGTATAGAAAGTGAAGTTGGGAATTCAGGAGCCTCACCCTGTTATAGGGGATCAATCAGGGAAGGTTACAGCCTGAATTAATGTCATTAAGACATTAAAAAACGTCTGTCACCTGACAGCATGAACCTGGACAAGTTCAGCGTGTAAATTCAAACGCATCCAGGTGATTGTTCAAAGTAACGTCCATGCAAGAATAAATAGCATGACGTTTGACCTGAACGGTCAGAAGTTACAAAATAATTCAGGGGTCAAAACCACATGTGGCTAAAAGGTTAGCCAGGGTTGAACCCGAACCAAGACCCCAGACGGACCATCTCAATCGGACCAGCCAATTCGGACCAATTGTCCAAGACCCAAGTCCCAGGCCCAGAGCCCAGGACCGAGGTCCGAGGTCCGGGTCCGGGACCAGGACCGGGCTCGGGCTCGGCTCCGCCATCGGCTTCGCAGAAGGCGAACTGGCGAACCCAAGTCCAAGAGCCCGCGTGAGCTTCGTTTACACAAAGCCCACAATACCCGCTGGCCCACTTGATGTCCACTCATTAAAAGTTAAACACTTTTAAACTCCCTTCCACATTGAATATTATTCAATGTGGGATAAACTTTAATACACCTAAGCAACCGTTCAACTTCAAAGCATTATTTCTCACTCACCAATAATTGGATTTGAGAAATAATTGGATTTGAGAAATACAAAATGCTATGATCATCTACACGACATTTAGAATACGCCTATACAATTCATTAACATGAATTATCGTTGTACTAATTAATTAGACTAAATCCAATTTACAACAATCCCCCACATGAGTGTGAAACTCCAAAACGAAAAGCATGAATGCAAATACATAGCTCAGTTCTTAAGAGACAATAGAGAATAGGGATAGGTGGCTTGTGGCCTTGAACCCTCCTTATTTAATACTATCGAGCATACCGGCGGATTTGTGAAAATTAATCTTGAACTATTCCCCTTTGTGTATACTAGACAATAGTACCAACCCACTAAGGTCTCAAAATTCTTCCGTTCTCACGTTTGTGTCCGTTTCTGGCCATGGACAACTTCTTTGGATTCATAAGCTTTAGTAGAAGCGGCCCTCACTTCTCGCTTACATAGGTGATTCTTTAAATCAGCATTCTGTCATACTAAAGTCAAAGACCTGCACAAGAATCATTAAAAATAAGAGATTTAACCTCACCACGTGACAGATTATAAACTCTACTTTTGCCATTAAGGAATAGGGTCGTAGAGTTTAACTTACCCAGACTTTTGTAGTTTAGTTTTCCCATTGAACCAAGTTTGTAGGATCTCCATTCATCATGGTTGGGTTTCCACTACAATCATCTTTAAGATGTGGATTTCACTCCCATTCCTTCTAGCAACTTGTACATCTGATCTCGAGCTATGTTCTTGGTGAATGGATCTACTAGATTATCTATCGACCTTACGTAGTCAACTGAGATAATCCCACTCGATAACAGATGTATTACGGTGTTATGTATTCGACGAATATGTCGAGACTTACCATTATACAAACCACTTCTTGCCCTTCCAATAGCAGCTTGACTATCGCAGTGAAGCATGACCGGCGGCACAGGTTCTCCTAACATGGAATATCTTCTAAAAAGCTACGAAGCCATTCTTCTTCTTCACCTGCTTTGTCCAAAGCGATAAACTCAGATTCCATGGTGGATCGAGCTATACATGTCTGTTTAGTGGATCTCCAAGAAACAGCTCCTCCCCTATTACAAACACATATCCACTTGTAGACAAAGAGTCCTTTGTGTCGGATATCCAGTTTGAATCACAGTATCCTTCAAGTAACCTGGGGTGTCTACCGTAGTGTAGCTCAAAGTTCAGAGTATACTTTAAGTATCTAAAAATTCTCACAAGCGCTTTCCAGTGTTCTCTACTCGGATTGCTTGTATATTGACTCGGTTTGTTTACCGAGCAAGCTAGATCAGGTCTTGTACAATTAGAGATGTACATCAAACATCCAATGATCCTAGCATAGTCCTTCTGAGTAACAGGGTCACCTCTGTTCTTAATTAGGTGAACGTCGAGTTCCATGGGTGTCTTAACTGGAAGACTATCGTGTGCATTAAATTTCTTGATCACTTTATTAATGTAATGAGATTGTGATAAGACAATTCCATCTGGAGTTCTTATGATTCTTATACCAAGAATAGTGTCAGCAACTCCCAGATCCTTCATGTCAAAATTTCTTTTTAGCATGAGTTTCGTCTCGTTAATCACTTGTAGGTTGCTACCCATGATTAACATATCATCTACATAAAGACATACTATAACAAATCTGTTATTAGTATTTTTAATGTATACATATTTGTTGCACTCGTTTATCTTGAACCCATTTGACATCATCACTTTGTCAAATTTCAAGTGCCATTGTAAAGGTGCTTGTTTCAAGTCATACAAAGACTTAACAAGTTTGCACACCTTTCTTTCTTGTCCAGGTTTTACAAAACCTTCAGGTTGTTCCATATAAATTTCCTCTTCTAAATCGCCATTTAGAAAAGCTGTTTTCACATCCATTTGGTGAATCTCAAGATTGTGTAAAGCAGCAATCGCTAGAAGCACCCGGATAGAGGTAGTTCTCGTCACAGGAGAGTATGTGTCAAAGAAATCATAACCCTCCTTCTGGAGAAATTCTTTCACAACCAAACGAGCTTTATACTTATCGATTGATCCATCAGCTCTTAATTTTCATTTCAGAATTCATTTACT
The DNA here is from genome assembly GCA_014905375.1 of Phtheirospermum japonicum. NCBI lineage: Eukaryota > Viridiplantae > Streptophyta > Magnoliopsida > Lamiales > Orobanchaceae > Phtheirospermum > Phtheirospermum japonicum. The sequence goes on along the minus strand of BMAC01000254.1, from coordinate 389,696 downwards.
ACCTAAAGGTTTACAACCTTCAGGTAAATCAGTCAGAATCCACGTATGGTTCTGCATGATCGAATCGATCTCGCTTTGTACAACTTCCTTCCAAAATGAACTATCAGTCCTTGAGAAAGCTTCTTTCAGTGAGTTTGGTTCTTCATACAAGATAAAAACCACATAGTCAGGACCGAAATCCTTAGCTACTTTAGCTCGAGTGCTCCGTTTAGGAGTTAGAGCTTCAAGTTCTGAACCGGGTCATTTGCGAGACTTAGGTTCAACCCCCACAAGTTCGTGACTTGTAGTTCCTTCAGTATTGCCAGTGTTTGAACTGGAAGCAGCTTTATCCTTACAAGGATAGATGTCTTCAAAGAATATTACATTCCTTGACTCAATGGTGGTTCCGACATTCATGTCCGGAACATCTGACCTATAGATTATAAATCGACAGGCGCTACTATTCAGTGCATAACCAATAAAAATACAATCAACCGTTTTGGGTCCGATTGTCACTTGTTTCGGTAGAGGCACTTCTACCTTCGCTAAACACCCCCACACTTTGAGGTATTTATAAGAAGATTTCCTTCCTTTCCACAACTCGTAGGGAGTTTCGTCCCTACCTTTAAGTGGAATTTTATTGAGGAAATAGTTAGCTGTTAAAACAGTTTCCCCCCACATGTTCTGTGGTAACCCAGAACTAATCAACAATGCATTCATCATTTCTTTCATAGTACGATTCTTTCGTTCGGCTACGCCGTTCGATTGAGGTGCATACGAAGCTGTAGTTTGATGAATTATGCCACTTTCGTTGCACAACTCCTCAAATGGAGCTACGTATTACCCTCCTCTATCGCTTCGGATAGATTTAATTTTGCAGTTAAGTTGATTTTCGGCTTCATTTTTGAAGTTCTTGAAAGCTTCAATAGCCTCACCTTTAATTCTCAAAAGATAAAGGTAACAGTACCTTGTGCAATCGTCAATAAAAGTATAAAATACTTTTTGCCACCTCTAGTTTGCACAAACTTTAAATCACATACATCGGTGTGAATTAATTCTAAAGGTGTCGTGCTCCTTTCTACCGATTTAAATGGTAATCCCCCCTATATTACTAATTGAATCCCAATTTATATTTCCTTCTTCCACGTGGCCCTCTACTTGTTTTTCTCTCATCTTTGTATCTGTTGCTTTTATTTTTCTTTTATTTTTTTTCTATCTCATCGTCCGCTTTTATTTTCCTTTTATTTTTTTTGTTGCTTCCCGATTTCTTCTTATCTCCTCTTCCGCTTTTATTTTTCTTTTATTTTTTTTGCCGCTTCTTTCTTCTTATCGCCTCTTCCCAACATAAATGTAAAATTGACACGTATCTAAAGGCGGTGAGCAAAAACTCCAGACAATTTTAAGTAATTTTTTTTTAATAATTACTATTTTTTATTAATTAATTTTAACTTTTCATTAGGTGTTTAAGTAATATTTTGACATTATCTTTTTTTTTTTTTTCCTTCGTGAGTTTAAAAGTCTGAGCAAAAATTCCACCGCAGAGATATTTAAGTATTTATTTGAAACACTATTTTTTATTAATTAATTTTAATGTTATATTTTGATATCAATTTTGATATCCATTTGATTTATAGTATGTAAGTGTTTCCATATAAATACAAACCATCCAATTTTAGCTAACAATTAGTATTTTTTCTAATTATTTTATAATTTTATGTTCAATTAATATTATTTGATCTACATGATTAACGGTGCTGGTCAATTTGACTACTTGTGTTTCGAAATATTTTTACAAAATTTTAACATTTTATTATAAACTATCATAGAGTTCGTATATTATTCGTTGTTTCATACTTGTTGTTTGTTGAGATTATATTTTATATTAAAGATAACTAACCATAAAATATATAATTATTTTTTAATATTAAAAATAACGTATTCAAATAGTTGACGTAATACACAACTATATTTATGATGCCATGATGTTGGTATCAAAACGTAACGTGTTACATGATCCGCGTTTTTAAACACTGATTTTTACATATATTATTCTCTTTCCGCCATTATATTAC
>BMAC01000254.1:358771-375773 GCA_014905375.1 Phtheirospermum japonicum | reverse complement strand
GCTATAGTTAACATCATCGGTTCTAAAACAACCGATGCCACACTAAACATCGGTTCAAAATCATCTACATCGATTATTAAACCGACGTTACAAGCCGCCGATGTCAATCTTGACATCAATTTTTAGGCCGTTGTCAAGTTAAAATCGGTTTATTTAGGAAAACTGATGTCGGTTTTAACATGAGTTTTCACTTAAAGCTGATGTTAAATAACATCGGTCCAAAAACGGATGTCAAGTTTGACATCGGCGGGTTAACATCACTTAAAAAACCGATGTTAAGACCCTTTTTTGTAGTGGATTATTATTGATTTTGGATAATTTAGAATAATTAAATAGCAATTATATATATATATATATAATATATATATATAAATATATATATATATATATATATATATATATATAGGGGTGAGTTCAAATGGAACCATGTTATTATATGCGAAACCTGCGAACTAGTATTTTTATTATATACCAGCATTGCTTTTATTATACAATCACAGTGCTTTATTAATATTTTCAGTTATATACACCAGTAATGCTTTTATTATACAATCCTAATACTTTTAATTAAATAAGAAAATACACAAAAAATCTGATCCATCCATTTAATTAGATTTAAGGCCCATAATTGACCCTAGGTTCACGTATAGAAACATGGTTCTCTTTTGAACACCACACACACACACACACATACAACATATATATATATATATATATAGGATTGGGTTCAAATGAGAACCCCGTCATTATATGTGAACCTAGGGACTAATCCTGGCCTTAGATCTAATATTGCACAGTGCAATTATATGTCCAGGTTCATTGTGCTTTTTACACAGTACTGTAGTGCTAAAATCAGTCCAATTTTTTTAATTTAATTATATATATATATTTTTTACGTTTTAAAACATGCAATATGTATCTTAAATTGTAGATCTTGAGAATGTGATTAATTTGATATATATTTCATTCAAAACGAATAAAATTTGAAAAAGTTTATGGTTTGTTGAAGATTAGAGTTTCATTTCAAATTTTTGAATTTGCAGTTTATAGACAAAATTTGCGATGCTTTTTGTATACAATCGTAGTGTTTTTTTTCTTAATCTATTGTGCTTTCTAAAGAACAATGTAGTGCTCTTTGTAAACGTTGATATATGTCCAAAATACCATTTTTAATTAATTAATGCATTTTTTTACATTATTACCATGCTGACATGTCATGATCTCAACCATCAAAATTATCCAATCTAATGGTCAAGATGAGTCCCTAGGTTCACATATAATGACGGGTTCTCATTTGAACCCAACCCATATATATATATATATATATATATATATATATATATATATATATATATATATATATGCAAAAGTAAGTAATATATACTCAAAGAATTACATTATTTTCCCTTAACGTAATAATATCTTTAAAATTAAAACTCTTGGTTTATAAAAAGATTATTATTGGAAGGATTTTAATTTAAAGAATATGGAAAACCTCCTATATAAATAAAAAAAATGAAACTAATTATACGTGAGATTTTTTTCTCTATCCTACTTATTTTTTTTATCTATTTATTAATATTATAATTTGTAAATAATTAATTTTTAATATTTATATTAAATTCATTCATAATTTTATTTTTATACTAAGAAAATTCCAAAGATGTCATATTCTACACCCGTATCTAATCTCTATTTTTAATTATTATTATTAAATTTTAATATTTAATTAAACTTGTTAATAATTATTAGTTACATACTTTGAAAAACTCAGAAAATGTCACACTCTCATCCTGTAGCGCATTGTACTGGTGTCTATCAATATTAATTAATAATAATGATAATAATATAATTTATATTTTTATGTTTGGATTGAATTCATTGCTAATATTTAATTTCACTATTATATTATTACAAATAACTCTTAATTTATCTATATATAATATTTACAATCCCAAAAATAAAATTATTTAATTATTTTCATAATAAAGTTTTTTTAATTAAAGTTATTTCAAATGTTATTTATCTTTAAATTAAAATAACTAATTTAGAGGTTTTCTACTAATTAGATATGACTTATTTATATTTTTGTACAAGGAGAATAAAAGGAAGTATTGAATTAAATAAAATTGAAATATTGAATATTATGTAAAATATAATAAAAAGATAAGATTAAATTATGCAAGATATAATAAAAAGAAAATATTAAATTAGGTAGATATTAAACTCGGATGACACATAAGCAACCGAAACGCCATATTTTTATTTGTCGAACGAAGCATATGAATCAGACACATACATTAAGAAAATTTTACAATAATATAGGAGTGATATGTAAAATAACCAAGAGAAAAAACACTAAAATACAAAAAGAAAAGGAGTTAGAAACATAAAAAATTAAATTTGCGATTTACAGTGGTTGTCATTTTATAATATTTAAAATGAGGGGATTTGACCAATTAGGCCAAAAGTAAAGAATCACATTCTCATGTTCATGTTTTGGAATTTGTTGTTTTCACGCAAGTCAGTTGAGGGTAAAGCTATGAAAAAATTTTTTAGAGCTAATACACTCAATCTCTATTTATAATTTATTAATTAATAAAATTAACTTGGCTTTAATGGAATAAAATATTTTAAAGTAATCAAACGATAAATAGAAATTTTGATCAGGTGCTTAATTGAGAATTTTCCATTCAAATAATACGTTCCAAGTTCCAACATCACGTCAAACACAACGAATCCACTTTCTTCCGAACATGCTCTCAAACTCCAAACGAAATGAAAATAAAATTGAATCTGAAATACGAAAACCAAGCAGGCCTACTACTTTTTCACTCTTAAGCTTCCCCAAGAAGATAATAAATAACATATATGCTTCAAATGTCATAAAACAGCTTCTCGAATAGCTTCACTTGTTCTTTCGGCAACGAAATCGCATACACTAAGCCCTCATCGTTCGCCAAGCTCCTCAGCACATAGCTCTTCCCTTCACACGGAGGCGCCCCGGGTCCCACATAAACCGGCTTTCCCCATCCAAAATCCGCATCGTAAAATGGCAGCCTCGCCCAACTAATTATCCCAAGATTAGGGCATTTATATGTGTGTGGACCACGTCCTACGGCGCTAATATCGCAAGGCAACGTCTCCAAGTAGTCGAGCGCCGAGCGTAAGTACTCATCGTCCATTCTGGACAGCGTGTCATGAATTATTCGGGCGGCGAACTTCAACTCATTCGATTTGAGCTCGCCGCACGAAGCTACGGCCGAAGCCGGAAAGATTACGTTTCCGAAAAAGCCTATAGGGAGTGGCGGCCGCAGCCTAGACCGCCCGTCAACCGAAATGTACAGATTGGTTTCTTGATTTTCGGACAGTCCACGTGTTGCACTGACACAGCGCCACACGTGGGCCGCCAATGTCACGTAGGTGGTGTACTTAGTTGCTTGGTCTTCATCATCGTTGCATTTGGCCTTTAGGGCGTCGAGCTGATCGCGTGTTAGTTTGAACATCACGAACGTTGTTTCGGGCAAATCATTGTGGTTTGGCGTTTTAATCGTTGGAGGGGGTTGGTATTCAACGTGGGGGAACTTAGGGTCGGGTGGACTGCGTGTACGGAGAGAGGTTCGGTCTAGGATAGGCGGGACGGTGACATCTAGGCCACGGGCGATATCAGACCATGTGTTGATGAAATGGAGACCAGAATATCCGTCGGATACGTGATGGTCGAAGGCAATGCCTAAGCATATTCCACCACATTTAAAACGAGTTATCTGCACATACACTTGTTAAAATTAGCAATCAAGACCAAGTACATTACATGTAGTGTTTAAATTTAAACTGTGTGAATGCCATGGAAATCTCAATTAGTTAATTGTTACATTAACAAATGTGGAGTCCTCAACATTCTTATTTACATTGCCCTGGCCTCAACATTAAGCTTCTCTTTTTTTTTTTTGCTACACATTCTTATTCAACTTCCTATTCYGTTGCATCAGATGAATTTGAAATGTGGAGTCCTCTGCAACTTACAGAAGTGAAAACCAAACCARAATCGAAAATCACAACCCAAACTAACAAAAACTTTGATGCATGAGATAATTCAAAAGTGCACCTGCAATAGATACAATGGGTACGTGGAAATCCCCTTGGAGTAATCCACCGTGGGAACTAGGCTGAGCTCCGKCCTCGGCTCGAAGTCACCTAAGTCGTCCATCTCGCCGTCAGCCTCCGCCACCACRAACAACGCCCCTTCTCCGTTGCAGTCGATCTCGATGCGATTATTCTCATCCCTCCTTAGCCTCCCAGCCACCGGGTAGAACTGGGCCAGGGCCCGGCTGAGCGCGACCTTGATGACCTCCGGGTCGAWGAAGTTGGCCGCGCCGTTCCATCGGAAGAAGTAGAGTGTTCGTGTGTGATAGTGCGTGGGAAATAGGGCGTCCAAATTCGATATCCACAAGCTGCTTCTTGGCTTTGTTGCCATTGGTTTAACCATTGTTGAGTTTGTCACCTTCATCTTCATTGAAATTTTAATATCTCTGTGCTAAAATGAATAAAAAAACTCGAAAAGGAAAAAGAGAAAATGTTTCTCATGCAGCGTGTATAGGGGTGTGTGTGTGTGTGTAATTGAAAGCTATAGACTCCAACAGCATTATTATATATGTGTACAAGTTCAGTTCACAAAATCCGCTTTCTATATTGGATTTCTCATATTCCAATGATTTGCTAACGTCGTTTTATTGTATACGTGGCTTATTTTGCAGTACTAAAATATTGGATGCAATAAATATTGATCTCAAAGGCCACCACTGCTGAGAGTGAGACATTGTATTGTGATTGAGACAGAGGGATCACATTTATGCAATATGTATACGATGATTGACCAATTCATTTCCTGTTATGATTTGTTGGAGGATTCATTGACACACAAATGTACATTCAAAAAAGTTTTTATCCAATAACAACTTTTATTCCATCCATCATAGAAATTGGAAAGTATTTAAAAGATATATGGTAAAGGTCCCACATTTAGATATAGTAGTTCAAACTTTTACACATTTACATTTTTAAATTTCAGGAGATAATCATTGTTGTTTTTTATTTTTCCAATAAAATGTAAATATTATTTTACTACTTTTACATCTATCTCTATTATATTACATTTTTAATTGTTTTAAATAAAAAATATTATGAATATTTAATACCTATAATTATAATATTAATTATCTTTATTAATTTTCGTGAAATGATCAACTGGCACAGATAAAATAAGAACAAAGAAATAATATTTTTTTAATATAATTTATAATAAAAAAAATATTTGGTACGAACAGTACAATTTACTAAAAATAGGGAATCAAAGGGTGTGTTTGTTTTGGTTTTTTCAAAACCAGTGTTGGAGTAAAATAAAACAAAATATCAATACTCAACACAAAATTTTCAACTACTATCAGATAATTTTTTTACATAATTCTCACGCAACTAATACACATATTTTTATATTATCCACAAATAATAATAAAATAACAAAAAAAACACCAATTCAACGTAACATAATTTAACTCTACTACGGTAAAATCCTTCTCTTGTATAATTCGAATTCTCAAGATTTTACTATTATTTGAACTTTATAAACCTCGATAAAATTAAAACAAACGCAACCTAAATATATAAATTATCATTCAATGCTTGACAAGCAACTACGCAATTAGTGATACACAATTTTCATATTAATTCTCACAAAAAATAATGAAGCAATGGTAAATCACCCACCAATCATACATGATTTGACTCTGCTACAATAAAATTTTTTCTTAAAAATTCAAAATTTTAAAATTTTACTATTAATTTGAACTTTATTAATCTCAATGAAACAAACAGCCTAAATATTTAAATGACCATTCAATGTTTGAGAAGCATGGGAGGCTTAATCATTTAATTTATCATTTCATATAACTAACATATATCATCATATATAATTAATGCATATCATCACATATAACTGCTACATTTCATCACGAATAATTGAAATTCTAAATCTGAAATCTTAAATACTAAAATGAAAAATATAAACCTAAACGAAAAACTTAACTATAAAAATAGAAAACTAAACCCAAAAATGGAAAAGTAAACTCCAAAATTAAATATTAAACTCTTAATCCAAGATTTCTATCACATATCATCACATATATTTAACATATATCATCACATATCATTTGTAGAATGATAGATTTTACCGGAACCTTAAAATAAAAAATTAAATAAAAAAAGGGAAAATTAAACCTAAAATTAGAAAACTAAACGCTAAAAATAGAATTAAATCCTATATAACTTACATATACCATCACATATATTTAACATATATCATCACATATTATTTGTAGAATGATAGATTTTACCGGAACCTTAAAATGAAAAATTAAATAAAAAAAGGGAAAACTAAACCTAAAATTAAAAAACTAAACGCTAAAAATAGAATTAAATCCTAAACTGAAAAAATGAACCCTAAAATAAAAAAATAAATTATAAATTTTTGCCGCATATCATCACGTAAAATTACTATATATCATCATGTATAACTGTCATATATCATCACATATAATTAAATGATAATAAATTTTTAAGCGTACCCAAATTCATGTAATAAATTGACCAAAACACTATTGAAAATATATACAGGGTGTTTTGTTGAACCTTACTTTTTTATCTTTTAAAGAACTTAAATCATTTCCAAGGGGTTAGCTAAAACGAGCCCGTTGGGGTTACAATGAGCCAACACCAGCACACAGGGGGGCCCTCGGGCCATTTATTACCCACTGCCACACGGGTCTTCAATCTTAGGAAGGTCTTCAATTTTAGGGCAATAAATTAATATGAATGAACGTTATGGCTCTTCTCTTAGTTTCTAGCCACTGCTGCTTGTGGCTTTTATCTCTGCTACGTAGGACTAGGCCTCACCACGAGTAGAGAGTTAATGTTGGCTCGCCTATTGCAATTTTCTTCGGTTAATTAGGTAGTTGTTATTCTCGATCAATCGCACAACATTTGAGAATGTGTTCAATATTATAAGTAGGTCTTTAAGTAACGGTTCATCTTCATGTGACGGAGCCCAAGTTCGTCCAAAACTCAAATCTGATCCTTCAAAATGAATTTCATATAAAATAAAATATGAAAGTAAAAATAAAAATATATACATTAAAAATCGATCTTTCTCCATCTCTCTTTCCTGATGGAAATCCCAGCAAATTTCTCGACCCTAAAGTGCAAAATCTCAACTTCGTCGTGCCACCGTCGTGGTAGCATCTCTCAACTCACTCCATTCTCTCTCTTCCCTCTCCTTGCTGAAATTCTCTACCTTAGGAATCATGTACCATATTATGGCGCTTTTAGAGGAGGATCTTCAATTTCTCATTGTCAGGTTGAAGAATTCCAATTCTCACAACCCGAGAATTCCACATCTAGGCTAGACGTAAATGATATAAGATATGAATCGCAAAGTGTTATTGCCTTAATACATACATACATACATACATATGTGTGTGTGTGTATGTGCGCGCGCGCGTGTGTTGAATGCCTCATGAAATACACGATCTTTGATAGATTGTCACCTACTAGCAATATTTCGCCAAAAAAGTTACCTATAAAGATGTGTGTGCTATGAAAAAGATTGGTTTGGGATTTCAGATGGGTTATTGACGTCGGCTAAGGCTTAAATTTTGCGCGATAGCTAAAAAAAAGAGAGGAATCCAAGGAATCGACAACGGCTGGAACAGAGCGTCGAAAGTTGGTGAATAAATATATGATAACGTAATCAGAGTTAGGGTTAAGGAAGGGTTATCATCAGTGGATAGGGCTGAAATTTTTCATGGGGACTGAAAAAAATTAGAGGAATCGAACGGAACTGACGACGGCCTGAACGGGGCACCAGAAGTAGGTTTACCGGAGAAACTTTCTCGTTTTGTGATTCTCTCCGGTTAACCTATTCCCGGTGCTTCGTTCCAAACGCCGTCTATTCTGTTGGATTCCTCTCATTTTCTGAGACACCACACAAAAATCTTACCCCATTCTCCATCGATAACCCCTACGAAACCCTAATCTAATTATATATTCATATATTTATTCACAAACTTTTGATGCTTCGTTTCGGGCGCCATCGATTCGGTTGGATTTCTCCATTTTATTTGTCACCACACAAATTTTTAGCACAGACCGACGTTGATAACACGTTCGACACTCCAAAACTAACTTTTTTGTCGTGCAAATAGCTTTTTCGACAACTTTTATGCTAGAAATTGCTAACAGAAGGCAAACTGTCAAAAATTGTATATTTCAGGATGTATTTAAAAAAATTATATTTTTAGGCGGCAAAGAGAAAAAATGCAATATAGATACATAAACAGTAGATAATCACACAAGGTTACTCACAAGGTATATCATTTCTCAAAACAAGAGGCCAATAAATTCTCACTAAGGCATAGCAATCACATTCAAGCATGTTTTTTTTATAGAAATATAAGTTATTTTTTGAAAACCAACTCATCCCTATCACATAATCAATTAGTATTGTACTCGTGCGTTGCACGATAATTTTTTATTTTATGTAAAATAAAAATAATTATTTTAAATGTATTTAAATATTTAAATAAGTAATTGTATATATGTATACTTAAATATATATATAACAGAGATGGTTTTTACCATAACCGCTCCCTATATATAAATCATCTAAATATTATTTGAAGATCGAATAGTATTAAAAATGATATAACCTGATTCATAAAAGGATTGTTATTAGACGGAATGTAGTTTATAAATTATGAAAAATTTTCTTATACACAACATTTGTAGTTTTGTTACTATGTTTATTTTCATCATCGTCGATCGATATTTTTAAATACTTACAATTGGTCACCCTTGATATAGCAACGTACAACTGACCATGACTGAAAACTGAAATCTTCGAGAAAAGTCCAACGTGAGAGAGATATTGTCCTTGAATTTTGTTGATCATCATAGCATATGACACAATTAGAGGAAATTTTCATCGTTGGAACTTGAAAGGCAACCTCGGATTAGATGGTATGACAATCATTTTAGGGATGAACAATAACTCACCTGCATTACTTTCTTAAAAAATATTAGCCTATACAATATGATCGTCAAGTTTTATAACAAACAACATTACACAACACAAGGAAATGATCGATATTTATGTATGTATGTATGTATGTATGTGTGTGTGTGTGTGTGTGTGTGTGTGTGTGTATTTATGTATGTATGTATGTATGTATGTATGTATTTCGGTGAGAACCATCCCTGGTTCTCACACCAGAGATGGTTTTACCGAAACCACTCCCTATATTAAATCCATCTAAATATTATTTAAAGATCGAATAATATTGAAAATAATTTAACCTGGTTCATAAAATAATTTTTATTAGACGAATTATGAAAAATTCTCGTATACACAACATTTATAGTTTTGTTACTACATATATTCTCATCAACGCCGATCAATAATTTTAAACCCTTACAATTAGTCACACTTGATATAATAACGTACAATTAATCATGACTGAAAACTGACTTATTTAGGAAAATATTTATTTGGTCATTCTAAACTTCTGTAACACCATCATATCCAGAAATATTTGTTTGATCATTTTAAATAAATTAAACAAATTATTTTCATTATCCAGCATGGAATGTAGGTCTGCTACAAATCTGGTATGAAGAGAATTTTTTGCATTGTTACCTCTGCATAGTAAACAAATAATAGTATAAGTATACGAAATAAAATATGAATATTCAAATGAATTTAAAGTGATTGGTATGTAAAACGTAAATGCATACCTAACAGAATTATCTAGATTTTGAATTTCGATAAAAATTAAGTATGCCATGAATGCTTTCATTAGTAACATTTGCTTTTAGAGGCGACTTTCCCTTCTTGGTTTTGAAATAAGTTGATTTTTTTATGAATCTATTATAGCTGATGCCACAGTGTTCATTCCACTCGATGCTGGTTTCGCACTTGCATTGTTTTGCATGATTACTGAGATAGTAACAAAATACATTATTTTATGAAATCAATTCAAATCAAAAGCATTGAATTGTAATAATATTTGATAAATAACATATTGATAGCCAATAAAACAAATACTACATTGTATTGCATTGTGCAATTTTGCATATTTTAATTAAAAAAGTGGTCAAATTATTTTTGAAAAAAAAGTGACAAATTTGATATTGTTGGATTCACAATAAAAACCATAACACACACACACACACACAGATATATATATATATAATATAAACTTACAGCTATCCTCTGGGCTTTGGGATCCGTAAATGTGCTGTCGGGATTTCAATGATACTTCAAAAGAAGGTCATAGTTACTGGGCTGCATACCCGTCCGAGCAGCCTATATATGAAGATACATTTACAATAATATATGAATTAATTAAAATATATACATATTCAATAATATAATTAATTACTTAAAATATAAAATCATTATCAACTTACAATTTCGGCGGCTTATCGATTTGCCGGAATAGAATCGCCTCGGTGCTTCACTATACCAGTCGAAGGGCCTCCGGGCTCGCTCAATCTGTTGCGCCTGGACTTCTCAGATTTATGGAACTCTACTACCAGCCATCTATTCCAGTTCGTCTCCCCTACGCAGGAAGGTATCGTCCCCTCCATTCGACACGCCTTCTTCCACTCGTATATACGACTCTTATAAGAATCCCGCATCGCTATATAGAATGCCGTCTTGATGGCATTCTCATCGTATATACCTCTGTCCCACCACACCAACCCCTACAAAGGAAATACAATTAAATAAAATAATTAATCAATTTACTTAACACAAAATAAATAAATAAACAAAATTACCCTAAAACGAGGCCACCACATCTGACGATGGCTGTCCGGGATGTGCTCGAGTTTCCACACTGCTGGGTGGATACGAGACTCGTGTATAGTCTTCAAATAGGTCGGCAATTCCTTCGATGGACTTCGTAACCTAAAATTTAATAAATTTATTTCAATATATGTAAAATAATTAAATTATATATTGAACACATAACAAAATTAATTAAAATGTTACTTACCTATTTTCGAGCACGAATACCTCGATCCCTGTATTCCTGACCTCTGTACTGGGCGTGCTCCCCGCCTCATCAGACGGGGTAGGTGGAACAGTATCCTCGAAGTCTAGGTCGGCAGCATCATTGTCATTCCCATGGGGTCCCGAGGACGATGAGCCGAGAGAAATCTGACGATTATGCGGACCCCTGTCAGGCATCTAACATACAACACAGTTTTATTAATAAATAAAATTATCTGCAACATTGTTGTCTTCTAGCACGATCTCTTTGATTAAATCAATAAATTGATCATAACATTTCTTAGAAATACCATGCTCCGATTTCAAATTCATAAGGCGGGCAACTAAAGACAACCGATTGTGTTTCTCGCAACCAGAATATAGAGGTTTTTTTGCAACTTTCAGAATATCGAAAAATTTCTTCGCCTTGGGATTAGGTGATTCCTCTAACTCAATATCATTTATATCGAAACCGGGATCGGCAACATCTTGCACCATATTGACGTATGCATTTGATGATGATCCCCCAATTTCAATATCAGCAGGCGATGAGACGTGATCTGTTTCCCCGTGATGAGTGCAAATGTAGTAATCAGCAATGAACCTTTGGTACCGAGGTGATATTTTATCTCATTGATAGACCTATAACTAAAGTTCTTACACTTAGTTCGTGGGCAAGGGCATTTCAGTTTATCACCGTCCCTCTCTGCAGAATCATGTGTGAGTGCAAATTGTACGAAACTATCTACACCGGCCACGAACGCCGGATTTAGAAATCCAGCAATATTCCGTTTGTACATCCAACTAGGATCAGCAGCAATCCTAAGATTTTTGAGTGTTATTCGTGATTCTAGAATCAATGGGCGGAAAAGAACGTGGCAAAGTTTCGGTAGCATTACGAGAAGAATGAGTAATTCGAGTTATAATGGTAAGGCTTCTATCCCATTCAAGAACGTGATATTTAGTAGTATGTATTATCTTAAAATATGAATTTTTGTTAGATTCAAAATTTTTGTAGCATCTCCCCTCGAAGTACACGTATATTTCAGTGCACCCGAGAACATTACGAGAGATGCGGAAACCGAAATTTCAAACCTAAAAAAAATATACACATAAGATAACCATACTACAAGTCACATTCTCAAATTGTCCAAAAATGGGATAGTTCGAAATTTAGTATCAAACTCTATATTTGATACTAAATCTCAAACAGGTCTAAGGAATATTGGAATATTTCGAAACTTAGTTTCAAAATTCTCTATTTGATATTAATTCTCAAACGAGTGATCTATATATAATTGATTCTCTACAACAATATGAATCGCGTCACTTCTCCAAGGTTTCAAATAAGAAATTACCACCATCATATTTTTTAAAAATATTTTGAAAATTTAAATAAAACCACGTGACTCCCTATAACGTTTTTTAAAAAACTCTTTGAAAACCCGCTATTGGAGGGACAACACCTCTCGTCCATCGCCGTAACCCACGTCAACATCCGACGGTATACAACCAACAACACCAATGAAAATAATATATATAAACAAAATTAAACGCAGGCCGATCACCACGGCCTCCCATGCATGTAAAATATACAAATTTTTTTTTAAAATCCCGACCGATCACCATGGCCTCCAATGCATGAATAATATATACAAAATATAATGAGTGCATACATATATCATAATATAACTAATTACAGATCAAAAGTTATAATTGGATACAATAAAACCCTATCTTCTTAATTATTTGCTAATTTGCCCCTAAAGTTTATCTAAATTTAAAAGCAGACCTTAACAATTTAAGTTAATACAATGAAACCCTATTTTCCTAATTATTTACTAAATTAACCCATAACTAATCTAGTTATATACTTTGTGTACATATTTTCCTAGAAATTTACTAATTTAACCCTAATTTCCAAATTATTTACAATTAGACCCCTAATTTGAAATCATAACTTCATTTTAAACTCCATTTGAAACCTAATTATTTAACTAGAAAATATAAACAAAATTTTAAATAATTTTTTATTTAATTTAAAATTATTTTAAAAATTATAAATTTATTTTCAAATTAAAATAAAAACAGAATGATAAATTTAACTCTTATTTATATTAAAATTATTTAAATCTCAAATTCGATAATAAAAAAAACAGCTTTTTATTTAAAAAAAAAGTGATGACAGAACTTTAAAATAGATTTTTCAATTAAAACTAAAAATAATGACGGAATTTTAATTAGTAATTTTTATTTATATTAAAAAATACTTTAAAATTGAATATACTTTAAATACAGATTGAAAAATAAGACTAAAATCAAGTGTACTTCTATGTTCTTTCTAACTAACTTAATTATGGTTAAGTAAATATCACGAGAGTGATCTTATTTATTTATTTATTATTTATTTTTAATTCCTTCCACTTCAATACAAAGCCAACTTCTGGTGGTCTAGTCTCTGAAATATAGTATGCAATTTCAATCCTAAGAAGGCAACAAATTAAGAATCTGCTAATGAACATAAAATCAAATCGATACACATAGAAAAAGCTAAATTACAAACAAGTAATAATTTCATAATTAGGAAAAATTAGCGGCACAAAAGAAGTTAGAAACAAAGAAAAACTAAGCAAGCAAAAAACCTTAATTAATAATAATAATAATAATAATTGAGAGGAATAAATAATAATAATAATAAATACCCGTGGAGGCAGCGGCGGACGGTGGAGGGACGGCGGAGGACGGGGCTGAGTTGGGACGACGACGGATGGGACGGGCTGCACTGGGCTGGGACGGTGACAACGGGGCGCGCTGGGTTGGGACGGCGGCTAAGGAGTTGATTTTTAGGTTATTGGGCTGGGTGTTGACAGAATGAGGTGGGGAAGGAAGGGGCGTTGTTTTTAGGTTAGAATTCTGACGACCATGCCTGTCAGGATAGCTGATACTTATACGCTGATGGGCAAGACCATCAGGATAATTAAGCGCGATAAATTCCCGCGCTTTCCCTGAGGGGTTACTGACGGGTAAAAATACTGACTGCCCAAGTCGTTAGCATATCCTTCATGAACGTAATCCGCCAAGAAAGCCGCCAGTAATTCTGACGACCTTCAGGCCGTCAGTATTTCCGTCAGTATAGCCGGGATTTTTTATATTGAAATAATTCACATCATCTCCATATAATTATTAATATACATATTTTTATATACTTTACAAAAATAATAATAAAAAAAAAATCACTCACATACCAAACATGATTTAATTATACTACTGTAATATCATTATCAGAAAAATCAGATTTTCAAGATCTGACTAATATTTGAACTTTATAAACATTAATAAAACAAAACAAGCATAAATGACTACATGACCAATGTTTGACAAGCATCCACGCAATTAAGAGTACACATATTTTCATATTTCTCACAAATAATAATATAATAAAATAAATAAAATTCATCAACCAGATATAATTTGACTCTTCTTCAGTAAATTCCTTCCCAAAAATTCAAATTCTCAAGATTTTACTTTTCATTTTAACTTTATACACTTCAATGAAAATGAAAACAAATGCAATCTAAATGTCTAAATGACCGTTCAATGTTTGACAAGCATTGTAGCCTTGGAGGGATAGCTATTAATTTAAAAGATATTTTAGACGTAATAAAACATTTAAATATTATTTAATTTCTTAATAAGTTGTGTAAATATTTTTATAATATAAGATGATAGATTTTCAATGACAATCTTATATTCAAAATTTGAAGAATTATAACAGCCTAATATTAATTTTTGTAGGTGTTTATATATATTTCTATACAATTACTAGGACCGCACAATCTCCCATTTTTTATTTTCTTATATTTAAGTATGAACTCTGTTGAAAATAAATTGAACCCTACTTTTTTTCTTCTTAAGAACTTAAATCATTTCCAAGGGGTTAGCTAAAATGTGATGTGCCGTTGGTGTTACAATGAGCCAGCACCATGGGCCTCAGGCCATTTATTTACACACGGCCACACGGATCTTCAATTTTTGGCAGATGGTCTTCAATTTTAGGGCAATAAATAAAAATAAATAAACGTAATGGCTCTTTTTTAGTTTCTAGCCACTGCTTGTGGCTTTTATCTCTGCTACGTTGGAATATGCCTGATCAGGAGTAGTGAGTTAATGTTGGCTCCCTATTGCAGTTTTCTTCTGTTAATTAAGTAGTGGTTTTTCTACACCTCATGTGAGCTTCTACGTCCTGAAAGTATGAATGTCCTATAGACAATCAAATTTAAAGATATTATAGTTGATCACAATTATTATATATATCGTAATATATATGACATTGCATTTATTGAATTATTATTTTGATTGTTTGTAATTATTCATATAAATGTTTCGGTAGAGTTAATGTTGTCATTGATATAATGAGATGTCATTGATAAAACATTACTCTTAAAATAGCCACGACAATTATCAAGATTGGGATATTGATAATATGATATATGTCGGCATGTGGTCTGCATCACATTTTAGATCAGTGTATAAAGCGTGTGATAATCCTTTGACTTGAGGTCAATACACCTATTTACTGAGTGATGTACTTTGACCATGACTAATGCTTGCACTCCTTTTGGGGTAGATACGGCTTGTGCTGGGTGCATCATGATGTAAATAAAGAAAGAATTCATTCCTCAATTGGAGTTTCGAGAGAGATCACTCATAATCTCTATATTAGATCGACTAAAGTCATTGGCCAATGCAAGAGACATATTCAATATAGTAATGAAGTATCGTCTGGTTGTCGACTAATAAAGATGAGATAAATTGATTAAGCCAGTGAAATAGACAATTGGATAAATCTTAAGCTTAATCGAGTGATTCGTAATAAAAGAAATTTCACCAAATCTTTATATAAAGGTTATAATTCGCTGAGTTCAAGTGAATGTTATTTATATATTGAGTTCGTCCAATTAAGCCGTTTAGGAGTTTTGTTTGAATTATCATTGGATTGATGTCATATATAAAGGCATATAGGGTCACATTATATGCGATTAGTTTCCGATTTAAGAGTGTATCAAGAAAGTATTAAATATTCAATTTAGAATTGTAATATTTAATTGTTAATAATTATGATATTAATTTCTATTTGATAGAAATTATTTAATTAAATTAAATTGGATTTGGATTTAATTATCTATGTTATATTAATAAAGGTACTTGTACTAAAATTATTTCGGGCCCATGTCTTGGACAGTCCAACCCTTTTTAGGATTAGAGTTCACTTATGTACCTAGTATAAATATAACATAAAGTCATAAGTTATATATAATAAAACATGTCTTGGACAGTCCAACCCTTTTTAGGATTAGAGTTCACTTATGTACCTAGTATAAATATAACATAAAGTCATAAGTTATATATAATAAAACAATAATACAACAATAAAAAAACAAGAGAGTTTTTAGAAAATATAAATTTTAATTTTGAGATTGGGAGTTCTTGAGCTGTTTTCCTAACTTTTTTTGAGATAGCAAATACACTGGAGTTGGAATCGAAGATTACTTTTTTGAGATAGCAAATACACTGGAGTTGGAATCGAAGAATTAATCGCGTGGATATCCTAGTATTGAACTCGGATCTGAATTTACTGTAAGGGTTTCATGCTAGTGGTATCAGAGTAGGGACTGTGTTAACGATTATATTAATAATTTTATAATATTAATCATGAGATTGATTATAGTTAATTAGTTTTAATTTGATTGAAAGATTAAATGAAATAGTTTTAATTAATCGATTTTTAGTTTATTGATTAAACTAGAAACAGTTTTCGGAAACCGAAAGTAAAAGGTTTTGTTTATTTAATTAGATTAAATAATTATTATTTTAAAAAAAAATGAAAAACGTAAA
>BMAC01000254.1:339614-349863 GCA_014905375.1 Phtheirospermum japonicum | reverse complement strand
ATTTGATGAAATTAAATGAGATTTATCACAATAATGGTATGATAAAAAAAATATTTAGAGCGAATATTCCAGTGAAAGACTGGAAATAAATAGGTTACTATGATGTGAGTGTCGCAATAAGTTTTGTATTCTTGACAACACTGATATTTTGTTATTATTATTTCTCCATGAGAAATGGTGACGGCATCATAGTGGTTTCTTTTCTATGACAACACCTATTTTGTCACTATTCCAAGAAAAATTACCTTTGATACAAAGTGTTATTTAGTGACGCGACAATACAAAATTTTCATTCACACCATGATGTAGGAGGAGATTTTTTCAATAACAACGTGATAATAATTGATGATGACATTTGGTATCACGACAATTTTTTTTTCATGAAAGCATCATATTTTATCAAGACTTTCTCCAATTTCTGAAATCGAAACTTGTCCATCGAGTCGATGTTAGTTAATTGAAATTATTATTATTATTATTATTATTATTATTATTATTATTATTATTATTATTATTATTATTATTATTATTATTCATTATTATTATTACTAACTGACTACTACTACTACTACTACTACTACTACTACTACTCTTATTATTATTTAATAATTTCTAGACCATCCCATATGTTTTGATATTTATATTAATACAAATATAATAATAATTATAATGATAATAATAATAATAATAATAATAATAATAATAATAATAATAATAATAATAATAATAATAATAATAATAATAATAATAATAATAATAATAACAACAATGCTTTATAAAAAAACAAAATGTCAACATATTGAAATTTAATCTGAGGAGCTGAAATAATTGTGGAGCACACAATGCTTCCATTGAAAGGATTGTAAATGAACAATAGCGAATATCAGGATATTTGATTTGTCTTTGACAGATTTGACAAATACTCATATTCATTTAATATACAAATATGGATATTGATTCGAATAAATTATTCGAATATATTCGTATTCGAATTACAACTTGAATGATTTATTTTCTTTCTAAAATCTATATATATATATAAAGAGCGAGTTTGGCAGGAGAGAGAAAATATTAGAGAAAAATAGTCAGTTTTCCCACCCGCGAGATGTTTCTATTTTAAGTCCCTATAATCACGTTACAAATTCAGACCCTCTCTTCTCTAATCACTTAAAAAAATCCAAACCTCTTTCCTACCCCATTTCTCACGTTAAAGCTGCATAAAACCTCTCTCCTTCATTTTGCATTAATCATTTTTGGTATTACAATTTCCTTCCGCTCCTTCATTTAGATATGCTCTTTAACCAATTTCTATTAATAATTTTATGATTTCTTTTTCAGATCTAGTCATTTCGCATTAATCATTTCTGGTATTACAATTTCCTTCCGCAGTGAAGATATAAAGAAAGGGACTTTGATTCGAACTTTTGTGTACCTACTTATAAATATTTGTCAAAAATTTAAAAGCTCGCGCGCAAGAGAACGGAATTGCGTGTAGGTTGGTAAGTTGAACCGAATCGTCTCTAAAGGAAAACTAGGCTTGGAAGTTCCTTTTGTGTTTGTTGTTCACGAATAAGAATAAAATAAAATTCTAATCTAAACGCATAAAATCAAGAATTTAATTTAAACGAAAAATAATAAAAATCAAGGTTTTTGAAAAGTTTTATTTATAAAGGGTTCTAGAGTTTCGAATCGTTTCCACGATCTCTTAGGATAAACCCAATTGATGGTTCACGACGATTCTAGGCTCTAGACCCGTTAGATCTAGCCAACAAACCTCATCATCATAAACCCAACATCATCATCAACATCATCATATCAAACTCAACACAATTAAGATCACAATTCATCATACAAGTTTGGGGGGTTTTGTTGGGGTTGTTTTGATTATTCTAATTCAAGCAAAAAATTAAAAGCATAACAATTAATTATACTAAATTAAATGAAATGAATTGAAAACTTACTAGTAAACGATGAAATTGCAGCGTCTTGGTTGTAGAAAACTTGAATCTAAATTATCTAAATCTAATCTAAAACTAGAAATCTAAATCTAAGAATTTTGAAGAGAAACTAAGAAACAACTCGGCACTCGTCGGGGTTGTCAGCCCCTAAGAGACCTTAGAAACCCTAGAAAAAGTAAAAAGTAGGAAAAGTGACCTAAACTATGCTAAAGTATGCTTGAAATCCGAATTATGGRGGTATTTATAGTTGTGGGATGATTTTGGGCCGAAATCATGCTTTTATGTCGGTTCTGGGCCTGTTAACTGCAGTGTTAATGATAAGGTAGCGGTAGTAACCGTTATGGAAAACTACCGTCAGCGCCTCTGTCCTTCAATGATACTATAACGGTTCCATCGAGATAACCGTTATAGAAAACTGGAAGCTTCAAATTCTTGCTACTTCTTCGCCGAAAAGCTCGATCTTTGCCTCTCGATCATCATACTTCATCTCTAACGTGCTGAATTCTTCCGGTTACTTAGCTATAAAGTGAAAAACCACAAATAATCACTTATTTGTATTAATCTAGATCAAAAAATGGTAAAATAAGCTGGAAGTACAAATATACGAATTTAAGCTTAATCTATCCAACTTATACCAAAAATAATAAGAAAAATAAACTAAATTACCTACTAAAATCAAGACAAATTAGTGCTAATCAGCTACCCCACGCTTTATTGGTTTGTTCGTCCTCGAACAAACGATAGTTTCAAAGTATAACAAGAATGGAAATAAGTCCAAGCAAGGAGCCGTGTCATGCTACATACATAATTTTGAAAATATTGATACAAGTAACGCAACTTCAAACACTCCACCCTTATTACATTGTCGCTCCAAAATAAAATTCATGCATCCTCTCAAAAGGGAAATATATATGGGGGTTCACTCAAAAGCACTCAAGCATTGCTGCATGGGATGTGTATACACTCAAATCATACGAATACATGCACAATAAGTAAGCACGGAAAATCAATCTCTTTTCAATCGCAAATTAAGTGTGTTATCGAACTAAGAATCGAAAAAGGTCTTTTTGGTTTGTAATGTAAGGCTCTTTGGATGGGTGCGGAATATATAAGTCGTGTGGCTAACTAACTCACTCAACCTTACGAAGCAATGTTTTTCACCTCGTACAAAATAAAAACCTCACTAAACACTCATAACGTAGCCTTTAAATTTAGGCTATTTCTCAACTCGATAGTCTAAAACCGACTTGTAGCTCAAACCACTTAAACACTATAGAAGCTCATAACACGCTTCTTACACAACTCTTTTGCCTTTTAAACATTAGGCTTCATAATAAAATAAATAATAAACACAAGCCTTAATTAGCGCGTAGGCAATGACTAACACAAATTCAACTAGACTCACCATCCTTCTTTTTTCTTCTTTTTTATTTTGTCCCTTTTCTATTCTTTTGGGATCTTTTTCTTTTTTCTTTACTATTTTTTTTCTTTTTATTTTTTATTTTTCCCCCTTTTATTTTTTTATTTTTTTATGGGGTCTCTCTGTTTTTTTTCAAGGATGGTGGTCCTTAATATTATTACAAAATCATAAATCCCTTATAAAAATTCCACAACACTAATAACTAATAAAAATTAACTAACTCCTACCCCACGCTTTTAATGGTTTTGTAGGGGTCAACTCAATAAAATCACTCAGGGCTATATGCATGGATAATCTGGCTATGATTGGCTCATTCGGATTTATAGTGGCTAAAGTTTATGGATATGGCCGGAAATAGGGGTTTTTCTGTGCCTTAACGTCATGTTCAGAGTCAACTACACATAGCGGTTTCAAAGAGATCTCAAATCAGAAACTCATTCAAGCACATGCAAAGATGATAAACACTCAGTCTACTCATAGGCTTTTGCATGAAAATGTTTTGGATTGACACTGCTTTTTAGGTTTTGCGAAATCAATTGCGTCCAAGTACCATTTTACAATATATAAATAATAATGTTTGAAAATTTTATGCACTTATGCACGCTCAAAAGATAAAAGCATAAATCATACTTAATTAACTTCGACAGGCAAGCCATACAAACACAATATCGCGTAGGAATAGTAATCAATCACGTTTAAAATTTAGCACTACAAATCCACGAAAAACTTTGAAACTTTGAACATATTTCAAATATTATTTCAAATATAACTCATACTCAACCATCCCCCCCTTTAAAAATTCGGCAATCCATTGATTTCCATAAACGAGTAAAAGAAAAACAATTCAAACGAGGAAAGGAGTAAGAAAACGTCCCTGAAAATTAATGGTCGAGTTTCTTCAAACAGCTATGTGCAATCATCCTTCGTCTTCAATCCCGTGATTGGAAATTGCTTGATTAACAGCACCAAAATTTAGCTCGGTTTTTTCTCAAATTCGCACAAATCTGCCATGCTAACGGTTACCCTTAGTGGTTAGGGCTATCGCTAGGTCCTATCGTTAACCTCTAACTGTTACTTCCCCAACATCCTATTTAGCAGTTGATCTCATTGTAATATGCCTGGATTGCTAACGGTAACTACTAACGGTAAGGAGATACCACTAGGTTCCCAGTTTTGGCGATTGCCTCAAAAATTCCTGCACATCAACACCGCATAAACGTACCAAAGCATAGACACAACTAAAAAAATTAAAAGAAAGAAATAAAAATAAAAAATAAAATATAAGGAAAAAGAAATCAAACACTTGGGTTGCCTCCTAAGAAGCGCTCATTTAACGTCGAAAGCTCGACGCCTTCTACGAATGATGCTATCCTGGATCCAGAAACAAGTGACGATCATGCCACGCTTTAGTGTTCTCTAACAGTGAGCATGGGCGTTTAAAGTTCTCAAAGCGGGCATGGACAGCAAGTCGTAGGAACAGAACTCCAATTCGCTTCGGAGGTCGAAAAAGTGAATAATTTATCACCACGAACAAATTAAAAGAAAATTGCGGCACAAGGTGATCCTCTACTTTTTTAAAAACTAGGAAATCCGTCGAACAAACGGAAAATCCCTCGAACACTCCGAACTCCTTCAATTCCTTAATATCCCCCTCACCAACTTGAAAATAATTAAAATCTACAAAAGAGCAAAGGGGAGGGGGAATTTAATGACTACCTCAACCACCTTTTCAGTCTCATCCTCGATCAACACCTTGGGTGGCTTGATAAGAGGCTCGATCACCTCTTCCTTCTCCAAAAATGCATCCACCTCCTCCATCTCAATATAAATTAAATCATCGGGTGGATCTCCATACGTCTCGATGATCTCACTTTTCTCCATATCAGGCACCTCGACTCCTCCATTCTCATTGAACTCCGATGACCTTGAATCTCCAACATCATCTGGATACTCCAGTGGCAATGCCTCCTCATTATCCTTCATAAAATATTCAAAAAGCGCAAGAGGGTCGATCTCCACCGTATTCTCAAATTTATCCTCCATATGTATCTCTCCCAAATTAGTCTCCATCTCATCGCCTGCATAAAGATTAAGAAAACTTG
Organism: Phtheirospermum japonicum; assembly: GCA_014905375.1. NCBI lineage: Eukaryota > Viridiplantae > Streptophyta > Magnoliopsida > Lamiales > Orobanchaceae > Phtheirospermum > Phtheirospermum japonicum. The sequence goes on along the minus strand of BMAC01000254.1, from coordinate 344,383 downwards.
AATACGTAAGATCCACATTAAGCTCTAATGGCAATGCCCCAATATCCTTGTCTAAATCAATTAGCATTGGGGGAGTGATTTCAACCAATTCCTCAATAATATCTTCCTCACAAGTATCTTCCAAACAATCTTCCACACTCAATTCCTCTACATCCATGGTGGGCTCCATCACATCACAAATCGGCACATCATCCCCCTTGTTCGATAATTCCTTGACAGAAGCTATCATTTGAGCCAACATCATCTCCATATTCTCAAAACTTTGACGTATAGACTCACGAGCTTGACGCATAGACTCTGAAATTGGGTCCATAGTCTCAACAGGATCATCTTCTTGTTTGGTCAATGGGACAATGTCGTCTTGAAAACTAACGATCTCAGCTTCTTGATCTTGCTGCTCCACCACTAATTGATCATATGGTTGGGAATCTTCATAGATAGGATAGGAAGGAATTATATTGGGAGGGGCATAAGAATCGTAACTCTTATAATCTTGGACGGCGACAATTTCCTCCTGTGGCTCTTCGTAAAATAATACAAAACATTCTTTCACCATATGTCCTCGGTATCCACAACGATTACATATTACATTAGGCACATAGAATTTCCTCATGAACTTGTCGATTACTTCATCCAACGTTTGCAAGGAATCGGGTTCTAGCTTCAATAACCATTCCTTTGCCCGATCCTTCAAAAGTGAATAGTCGCAACCGCACTTGCTCCCTAGTAAGCCCTAGAAGAGGAGAATTCTCGGTGTTGTCCTCGTACTTTTCGATGAATTTAAACGGATCCTCGTGCCGAAGCCCATAGAAAATCGGGAGATTCAATCGGTCTTACTCGTCGGGAAAGTAATTCTTCATTGCGTCGCTCAATGGAATAGCCGGTCGAAGCTCACGACGCCAATCGAACGGTGGTTCATCGTACGAGTAATACATTTTTATTTATTTTTTAATTTTCAAAAACTTTAAATAAATAAAAATACTTAAAAACAATTTTTGATTTTTTTTGAAATTCGAAAAATAATAAATTCTAAAATAAAAATAAAATTTGCGATTCTTATTTATTTATTTTATTTATTATTATTTTTAATTAAAAATAATATTTTTGAATTTTTTTTAATCATTAATTTTTTTTAATTTAAGAAAAACGGTTTGATAAATCTTGAATTTTGTTTGTCGACGTTCCTTGCAAACACAACACTCAACGCACAAGATTAAACGCACCGGTGGAAAATAATAAAAACGAATAAATGAAAAATCACAAAAAAAAAACAAAATAGATAAACGAAACAAAATAAGAACACAAATAAGGATACGAATAGCAAACACAAAACTCACAACCTTTAGTTTTCCCCGGCAACGGCGCCAAAATTTTGATTCGAACTTTTGTGTACCTACTTATAAATATTTGTCAAAAATTTAAAAGCTCGCTCGCAAGAGAACGAGATCGCGTGTAGGTTGGTAAGTTGAACCGAATCGTCTCTCAAGGAATACTAGGCTCGGAAGTTCCTTTTGTGTTTGTTGATCACGAATAAGAATAAAATAAAATTCTAATCTAAACTTATAAAATCAAGAATTTAATTTAAACGAAAAATAATAAAAATCAAGGTTTTTGAAAAGTTTTATTTATAAAGGGTTCTAGAGTTTCGAATCGTTTCCACGATCTCTTAGGATAAACCCAATTGATGGTTCACGACGATTCTAGGCTCTAGACCCGTTAGATCTAGCCAACAAACCTCATCATCATAAACCCAACATCATCATCAACATCATCATATCAAACTCAACACAATTAAGATCACAATTCATCATACAAGTTTGGGGGGTTTTGTTGGGGTTGTTTTGATTATTCTAATTCAAGCAAATAACAATTAATTAAACTAAATTAAACGAAATGAATTGAAAACTTACTAGTAAACGATGAAATTGCAGCGTCTTGGTTGTAGAAAACTTGAATCTAAATTATCTAAAGCTAATCTAAAATTAATCTAAAGCTAGAAATCTAAATCTAAGAATTTTGAAGAGAAACTAAGAAACAACTCGGCACTCGTCGGGGTTGTCAGCCCCTAAGAGGCCTTAGAAACACTAGAAAAAGTAAAAAGTAGGAAAATTGACCTAAACTATGCTAAAGTATGCTTGAAATCCGAATTATGGGGGTATTTATAGTTGTGGGATGATTTTGGGCCGAAATCATGCTTTTATGTCAGTTCTGGGCCTGTTAACTGCAGTGTTAACGATAAGGTAGAGGTTAGTAACCATTATGGAAAGCTACCGCCAGCGCCTCTGTCCTTCAAGGATACTATAACGGTTCCATCAGTATAACCATTATAGAAAACTGGAATCTTCAAATTCTTGCTACTTCTTCGCCGGAAAGCTCGATCTTTGCCTCTCGATCATCATACTTCATCTCTAACGTGCTGAATGTTGTAAATTGGATTAATTCTAATTAAATGGTACAACATAATTCATGCTAATGAATTGTATAGGATTATTCTACGTGTCGTGTAGATAATCGTAGCATTTTGAATTTCTCAAATCCATTTATTGGTGAGTGAGAAATGATGCTTCGAAGTTGAACGGTTTGCTTTATTTCTTTATCGGTTATCCCACATTGAATGTTAGTCAATGTGGAAGAGAGTTTAAAAATGATTAAATTTCTTTAATGTAAATCAAGTGGGCCAGAGAATGTTGTGGGCTTTGTGTAAACAAAGTTCACGCGGGCTCTTGGACTTGGGTTCGCCAGTCCGCCTTCGGCGAAGCCGAAGGCGGAGCTGAGTGGATCCAAGCCCGAGCCCGAGCCCGGTCCCGGTCCTCGGACCTCGGTCCTGGGTCCTGGGTCCTCGGTTCTGGGCCTGGGACTTGGGTCTTGGGCAATTGGTCCGAATTGGCTGGTCCGATTGAGATGGTCCGAGTGGGTCCTGGTTCTGGTTCAACCCTGGCTTACTTTTTAGCCACGTGCGGTTTGACCCCTGGTCTTTCCCAAATGCCTGAGAATACAAACTCTTGATCTCCTGACCGTTCAGACGTTTCTTGACGTTTGAATTCAACATGCATGTATCTGCACGCTTAACCTGTCCAGGTTCTTGCTTGCTTTTGCTGACTGTTGGAGAGACTTAATGACGCATTTAAAAACGTCATTAAGTAGGCTGTTACCTCCCCTGGAAATCCCTATATAAGGGTGTTTTTCTCCAGTTCGTTTATTTTTTCCTTACACAGAGAAATCACCTGAAAAACAACATCACTTACACAGCATATTGCTTCAGTGTTTTCTTTCTTACTTATCTCGTTCCAATTTCTTTCAGTTCGTCGGAGCTCTGGTTTCTAACAGTGCTGTTAAACAAGAGACGAAAAGTCGTTTTACCTTTGGGGACGAATTGCCTAAACCGAAGAGCAGTATCGGGGCAATATCATCTTGCGGGAAGAGATTTTCTCGACTCGACTTGAATTATTGTTTTTTGTTTTTCTGTTCTCTTTTCCAGTTTTGTGTTATTTAGTTACATACCTGTTCGTGCTCTACTCAGAGTTATATTAGTTTTTAAACAATCGCAAGACGATATTTGTTATTTTTGTAATCTTTTTTTTTACCCTAAGTGGAAAAGGATGTCAACTTCAAGCACTCCGACGAGCGACGCTATTCCGGCCATCACCTCCACTACTTTGGCGATGAACACTACCCCCGCAGTCACGAACACAATGACAATTGGCATGTCTACGCCAATCGTGAACACTACTCAGCCTGAGTTAATTATCAACCCAGGAACTCTTGACTTCTTACTCGAGACACTGACTAAGCGCATGGCACAGTCGAACTCTTCCATAGCTTCGGGTGTTGGAACGATCCCTTTTGGGATAGAGACTTCGGTCCAAAATATGTCAGCTCCGGCTGTGACCCATCCCATTGGGATGACGGGAACTTCGGTTCCAAGTTTGTTTGCAACTGCTCCCCAAACAGATTCAACTGTTTTGAATGCCCATTCAACGAGTTCGGTGGGGACTTTTGTACCAACGATGAAAGCGCCAGTGCACTCCTCTCGAATCATGCCCGCGGCGGAGAAGCCTCCAAAATTTAATGGGGAAGGCTTCAAGAGGTGGCAACAAAAGATGCTGTTCTACCTCACGATGCTTGGTTTCGCCAACTTCGTGAAAGAAGATGAACCGCCTACTCCGGACAAGGATGAGACCAGTTTTCATGTTCATGCTGCCTATGATAATTGGCACAATGGGGACTATCTATGTAAAGGTTTTCTTTTAAGTAGCCTAGAAGATAGTTTGAGTAATTTGTACTCGGACGCAAAGATCTCCAAAAATATCTGGGAGGCACTTGAGAAAAAATACAGTTCCGACAAGGCTGGAACTAGGAAATTTGTAGTCACACACTTCATGGACTACAAGATGGTGGACTCTCGCCCGGTTATGGAATAAGTTCAAAAGTTCCAAATGCTGGTGAATGATGTCCACGCCGAGGGGATGATTCTCCCGGATGCTTTCACGGCCGCTGCCATGATTGACAAGCTTCCACCAAGCTGGAAAGACTTCAAGACGTACCTCAAACATAAACGAAAGGTGATGTCTCTTGAAGACATTATCCGGAAGGTACGAATTGAATCCGAAGTTCGTGTTCAATACAAGAATCCGAAAAGTTCGGATGAACCTCGGGTGAATTTGCTTGAACGAGGAGAGAACTCGAAGAAAAGGCCGCGTCCCGGCAACTCGAAGCCTAAAGCTCCTTCTTCTAAGAAGTTCGAAGGCAAATGCTACAATTGCAATTAT
>BMAC01000254.1:322615-338064 GCA_014905375.1 Phtheirospermum japonicum | reverse complement strand
GGAACCACTATTGAGTCAAGGAATGCAATATTCTTTGAAGATATCTATCCTTGTAAGGATAAAGCTGCGTCCAGTTCTAATACTGGTAATGTTGAAGGAACTACAAGTCACGAACTTGTGGGGTTGAACCTAAGTCTCGTAAGCGACCTGGTTCAGAACTTGAAGCTCAAACTCCTAGGAGGAGTACTCGAGCTAAAGTTGCAAAGGATTTTGGTCCCGATTATGTGGTTTTCATGTTGGATGAAGAACCAAATTCCTTGAAAGAAGCTTTCTCACGAACTGACAGTTCATTTTGGAAGGAAGCTGTACAGAGCGAGATCGATTCGATCATGCAGAACCATACTTGGATTCTGACTGATTTACCTGAAGGCTTGTAAACCTTTAGGAAGTAAATGGATTCTGAAACGAAAGTTCAGAGCCGATGGATCAATCGATAAGTATAAAGCTCGTTTGGTTGTGAAAGGGTTTCTCCAAAAGGAGGGTTATGATTTCTTTGATACATACTCTCCTGTTACGAGAATTACCTCTATCCGGGTGCTTCTAGCGATTGCTGCTTTGCACAATCTAGAGATTCACCAAATTGATGTAAAAACAACTTTTCTAAATGGCGAGTTAGAAGAGGAAATYTACATGGAACAACCCGAAGGTTTTGTTAAACCTGGACAAGAAAGAAAGGTGTGCAAACTGGTTAAGTCATTTTATGGCTTGAAACAAGCACCTTTACAATGGCACTTGAAATTTGACGAAGTGATGATGTCAAACGGTTTCAAGATAAACGAGTGCGACAAGTGTGTCTACATTAAGAATACTAATGACAAATTTGTTGTAGTATGTCTTTATGTAGATGATATGTTAATCATGGGCAGCAACCTACAAGTGATTAACAAGACGAAACTCATGCTAAAAAGAAATTTTGACATGAAGGACCTGGGAGTTGCTGACACTATTCTTGGCATAAGAATCATTAGAACTCCAGATGGAATTGTATTGTCACAATCTCATTACATTGAGAAAGTGATCAAGAAATTCAATGCACACGATAGTCTTCCAGCAAAGACACCTATGGAACTCGACGTTCACTTGAGTAAGAACAGAGGCGATCCTGTTGCTCAGAAGGACTATGCTAGGATCATTGGATGTTTGATGTACATCTCCAACTGTACAAGACCTGCTCTAGCTTGCTCGGTAAACAAACTATGTCGATATACAACCAACCCAAGTGGAGAACACTGGAAAGCGCTTGTGAGAATTTTGAGATACTTAAAGTATACTCTAAACTTTGGGCTACATTTTGGAAGACACCCCAGGGTACTTGAAGGTTACTGTGATGCAAACTGGATATCCGACACAAAGGACTCTTTGTCTACAAGTGGATATGTGTTTGTAATAGGGGGAGGAGCTGTTTCTTGGAGATCCACTAAATAGACATGCATAGCCCGATCCACCATGGAATCTGAGTTTATCTCTTTGGACAAAGCAGGTGAAGAAGCAGAATGGCTTCGTAACTTCTTAGAAGATATTCCATGTTGGGAGAAACCCGTGCCACCGGTTATGCTTCACTGCGATAGTCAAGCTGCTATTGAAAGGGCAAGAAGTAGTTTTTATAACGTTAAGTCTCGACATATTCGTCGGAGACATAACACCGTAAGACATCTGCTATCGAGTGGGATTATCTCAGTTGACTACGTAAGGTCGATAGATAATCTAGCGGATCCATTCACTAAGAACATTGCTTGAGATCAGATGTACAAGTTGCTAGAAGGAATGGGAGTAAAATCCAAATCTTGAAGATTATTGTAGTGGAAACCCAACCATGATCAGTGGAGATCCCAAAAACTTGGTTCAATGGGAAAACTAAACTACAAAAGTCTGGGTAAGTTAAACTCTACAACCCTATTCCTTAAACTGCAAAAGTAGAGTATATAATCTGTCATGTGGTGAGGTTAAATCTCTGATTTTTAATGATTCTTGTGCAGGTCTTTGACTTGAGTATGACAGAATGCTGACTTGAAGAATCACCTATGTAAGTGAGAAGTGAGGGCCGCTTCTACTAAAGCTTATGAATCCAAAGAAGTTGTCCATGGCCAGAAACGGACACAAACTTGAGAACGGAAGATTTCTGAGACCTTAGTGGGTTGGTACTATTGTCTAGTATACACAAAGGGGAATAGTTCAAGAATTATTCTCACTAATCCGCCGGTATGCTCGGTAGTATTAACTAAGCAGGGTTCAAGGCCACAAGCCACCTATCCCTATTCTCTATTGTCTCTTAAGGACTGAGCTATGTATTTGCATTCATGCATGACGTTTTGGAGTTTCTCACTCATGTGGGGGATTGTTGTAAATTGGATTAATTCTAATTAAATGGTACAGCAATAATTCATGCTAATGAATTATATAGGATTATTCTACGTGTCGTGTAGATAATCGTAGCATTTTGAATTTCTCAAATCCATTTATTGGTGAGTGAGAAATGATGCTTGGAAGTTGAATGGTTTGCTTTATTGCTTTATCGGTTATCCCACATTGAATGTTAGTCAATGTGGAAGAGAGTTTAAAAATGATCACATTTCTTTAATGTACATCAAGTGGGCCAGAGAATGTTGTGGGCTTTGTGTAAACAAAGTTCACGCGGGCTCTTGGACTTGGGTTCGCCAGTCCGCCTTCGGCGAAGCCGAAGGCGGAGCTGAGTGGATCCAGAGCCCGAGGCCCGAGCCCGGTCCCGGTCTCGGACCTCGGTCCTGGGTCCTGGGTCCTCGGTTCTGGGCCTGGGACTTGGGTCTTGGGCAATTGGTCCGAATTGGCTGGTCCAATTGAGATGGTCCGAGTGGGTCCTGGTTCTGGTTCAACCCTGGCTTACTTTTTTAGCCACGTGCGGTTTGACCCCTGGTCTTTCCCAAACGCCTGAGAATACAAACTCTTGATCTCCTGACCGTTCAGACGTTTCTTGACGTTTGAATTCAACATGCATGTATCTGCACGCTTAACCTGTCCAGGTTCTTGCTGGCTTTTGCTGACTGTTGGAGAGACTTAATGACGCATTTAAAAAACGTCATTAAGTAGGCTGTTACCTCCCCTGGAAATCCCTATATAAGGGTGTTTTTCTCCAGTTCGTTTATTTTTTCCTTACACAGAGAAATCACCTGAAAAACAACATCACTTACACATCATATTGCTTCAGTGTTTTCTTTCTTACATAGCTCGTTCCAATTTCTTTCAGTTCGTCGGAGCTCTGGTTTCTAACAGTGCTGTTAAAACAGAGACGAAAAGTCGTTTTACCTTTGGGGATGAATTGCCTAAACCGAAGAGCACTACCGGGGTAATATCGTCTTGCGGGAAGAGATTTTCTCGACTAGACTTGAATTATTGTTTTCTGTTTTTCTGTTCTCTTTTCCAGTTTTGTGTTATTTAGTTACATACCTGTTCGTGCTCTACTCAGAGTTGGATTAGTTTCTAAACGCTGAATTCTTCCGGTTACTTAGCTATGAAGTGAAAAACCATAAATAATCACTTATCTGTATCAATCTAGATCAAAAAGCCGTAAAATAAGCTGGAAATACAAATATACAAATTTAAGCTTAATCTATCCAACTTATACCAAAAATAATAAGAAAAATTAACTAAAATACCTACTAAAATCAAGACAAATTAGTGCTAATCAGACTTCTAATCATTAGCAAAACCAGGAATAATCCAAATCACAATTCAAGTTCCCAAAAATCCAGCGAAAAAGGTATGTGATTTTTCAGATCTGGTGGGTTGGGATTTTTTTTTTTATATTTTTCCACATCTGTCTGGGTTTAATTGAGAGAAACATGAATTGAATTATGTTTCACTCAGAAAATATGACTACGCCTAAGACCAAATCTTCACCCTGTGTACGCCTGACACGCACCCAAATCACGTCAAAAAAGGACCACCGGAGGTTTTCCGGTGGAAATCCCTCTGATGCTTAAGTCAGATAAGCGTGTGGAGTATTTTAGTGCACGAGGAAAAGTGTACACAAGAGTTACATACCTCTCTCAGCCTTGAGGCTGAGGTATTTATAGTTTTCCTCAGTGGGGACCCCATCCGAGATCTCGGAAACACTGTCCCCGAATCACGGGCCGTTGCGCAACTAATTCTAACAAGTGGTCCCACATGTTCCCTTTTAGGAGGTCAGGATACCAGACCTGCCTTGATCCTGCTCTCTCCAGGTTATCTCATAGGTCCAGGTATCAAATCTGCCTTGATCCTGTTCTCTTAGGATTATCTCGTAGAGAATCCATACCAGGCCAGGACAATTCCTGAGCTGCGGTGATCCCTTTTTCGATATATCCCTGACCCTTTTCTGAGAAGACTAGGTCAGGCCTTCCCAAGGGCTGGGCTGGTCTAGCCTCCTGTCTTTTCCTTAGTAATCTTACCTCAAATCTACCTCGATCCAGGTGTGGCTATTCAGGCCACATCAACTCCTCCCCCCGAAATGGTTGGGGTAGATCGGTAAAATTTCAAGGCCCTTGGGAGTAAATGAGGTCCCTCACACCTTTCCTGTTTCTCATATCTGCACGAATCCCTAAAAATTTGCTTGGCTACTAGACCTAATCATTGGTATTAGTGGTGCCGGTCCATATCCCGAAACGGTTACCATAACTGCACGTTTTACCAAGTACTGTACCACTGACAAATCAGCGGCGTGTGACCTACCCCACAACGGTTGGCGTTCCAGCTCATCACCTAGGGCACTGTTCATCTGCCCAGCATTAAATGCGGGAATCCCATCAAATCCCGCTTTTTTCTCGATTTCCGTTTTTTGAAATTATCTCCTTACATTTATTCCCACCGTGTTCTCTCTCTTCTTCACTTTTCGTGTTTTCAATTTTGCAAAATACTCTCGAGCTCCATTTTCCTCTCTAGCAACCCAGCGAATTCAGGCTCTCAACTTTTCCGACCACCCTCAAATACCAGGTACTTTTCTGATTTCCTATTACTTTTCCAATAATGTCAAAGTCATCATCTCCTCCCGATGCTCCTCCTGTTACTTCTTCTTCTCTAACGACGTTATTCTCCTAATCCTCGCCGTCTTCCCCTCCGGTAGTGGCGGCGTTATCCTCCTCATCTTCGCCGTCTTCCCCTCCGGTGGCGGCGGCCGCCACTTCCTCATCGTCGTCACTTGAATATCCTTCGCCTGTCCCCGATCATCCTAAAATCTCTTCCATCTTTAGCGACAGATCCATTGAAGAAATTCGCTATAAATTCAAATTCCCTGAACAATTTGACCCATACAGCCCTCTGGAGGGTATTCTGGTGTGCCAAGCACCGGAAGGCCGCCTGACTTTTTACACCGATCAACTCTAAGCAGGTTTGCGTCTTCCCGTAAACCCTCTGATGCTGGAAATCACCGCCATGTACAAAATCCCTATTTTTGAGTTTACCCCCAACTCCTTTAGAATTATAGCAAGTTATAACCTGGACATGCGGTATGCTGGTCTGGACCCTACATCTCATACCTTCTACCAGCTCTATCAAGCGAAGAGCTCCTACCCTGGCTGCTTCTACCTCAGTGCCAGACCTGGAGTTCATTTCTTTTACGGGCTTCCTTCCTCCAACAAAGCCTGGAGGAAGAAATTCTTTTTTGTCTACTGTGATGGAGAATGGGGTTTTGACCTCAAGCCCATCGAGAAGCTGCCTTCTTATCGTCACCTGTCCGCGGCAGACATGTCTCCTCGCCTGCGAAAAATCATTTTCACCCTTAATGACAATCCTCTTCACGTAACTCAACTCCTCCATCCCTTTGTTTTGGATTTTTTCAATGAGCGGCTAGAAACAGGCCCTTTGACCCGGGAGATTGGTAAAATCCCTTTTATCTTGGTCTGTCCTTTATACTTATAAGTCTCTTATCATCTTCTCATTTTCTTTTTCAGCAAGTATGATGCGCCAAATGATTGCAGCTCGCAAACAAGGGATGGAGGCTGCTCCAGAACTGGGGGCTCAGGAAGTGGGTCCCTCCTCCTCTCCCCAAGTCCAGGTTCCAATCCTTCTCGAGTGCCGAGCTCCAGCCCTTCTCGATTGCCTTCTCGCCCTACAGAAGCAGTGATCCCCACTTCTAAATCCGAGGAGGATGACACCCTCTTGGCCAAGAGGCCCATAACAGCTCAGGGCAGGCGCGCCCCCTCAGTCACGGCACCAATCACCCGCAGCACCAACCCTTCCACTAATACTTAAGTTCTGAATTGCCCAGGGGATGTGGCGCTTCAGCATGTGCGTGGGCAATGTTCATCTGCAGACCTGCGGGTCCTGGAAAAGATGAGTGACCACGAGCTTCTGGAGTCGTGGTGCCAGGATGAGGCTCGGGTAAATTCTTCTTTCTTTTTCTTCTCCCTTTTTTATCTTTTGTTTGTGTATTAATCCATCCTTTTTAACTAGGCTACTACCAAGAGGGCTGTCCTGGCCACTCGGGCCACAAGATCCATGATACAGTTTGACGTGATCGAGGAGAACAAGGAGCTGCGCGAGAAGGAGCAGCGTTTTTGTGCTCTGGCTAAGGAGTGAGGGGCTGAGCTGAAAAAGCTAAGGGACGAGCTGGACGAGGTGAAGAAGGCCGAGGTCAAGGTGGTGGAGACAGCCCGTTCTGAAGCATGGGATGAGGCTCTAGCGGAGGCCAGGAGCCTAGTTGACGAAGCCCTGGCGAAAGCGAGAGAAGGGTGGGAGACCGAATTTCTAAACTCTGAAAAGGGTTTGAAATTAGTCCAATACTCCAGGGAGGAGGCCCAGAAAGCTTCCTGGGGTCCAAGGATCTTTACTCACTGCTCATTCCAGAGGCCATGGGCTATTATTACTTTGCTCTGGATGAGCAAGCCAAGTGGACCTCAGACCATGCCGGGGTTCCTTTTGATCGGGAGCTGCCCATGAAGACTCCCCCCGAGCCCACCTCTTTCACTTTTGCTCAGGAGCGAGATCGCCTGCATACCATCGGGGCAGCTGAGTTTCCTGAGCACGTCCTCACCATTTTTCACTCTCCTGCACCAGAGCAGCCTCAACCAGACCAGGTTCTCACCTTATCCCTTCTTGCCTCTTCTCCTTCCCCCACCTTTGTAGGTCTGGGTGAGCTGCCAGGTGGGGCTTCACCGGGAGCCCTAGCAGAGGAGGCGGTGGAGCAGCTTGCCGAAGAGGTGGATGCTGGAATCTAGGTCTAGGGTAGCTCTTTTTGTTTTGTTTGGTTAGACCTATTATTTGCCTGTGTGGCTGGTCTGCTTTTATTTTCTTCTGGACTTGTATTTAATAATAATAAATGTTTTTGTCTTGTAATGACTCTTGGTATTCTAGGGTTTCCTGGATTTCCAGAAACCCTAGTACTTTTTATTCCTTGGCACATGCCTCTTTTTCTTTATATATGTGCGCTTATGATTCGTTATCTTTCAATTTCCACAATGGCTTCTCCCTCCTTGATTGAAGAACTTGACACTGTGAAACGAAAAAATCTTTCTCTGTTTATCAAAAATTTCAAACTCTCAGACAAACTGTCCGCTCTTCGGGAGAAAATCAACTACATGTGCCGGCTCCTGGAGAGGAAAAGGCAGAAGAAGCGCCACTACAAGCGATAGTGGGCCGAGCTCCGGTAACTAAACCGTCAACTGCAGGAGGAGAAGACTGATTTGATGGAATCAGTAAACCGGTTGACTGTGGCCGCCGGCGAGGCTCATGCCATCTCTGAACGAGCCGACAAGTATCGCCAGCGCTACCATGAGACCGATCATGAGCTGTGGTGCGTCCGCCGAGCTCTGGCTTCTGATCGGAGGACTTCTGGCTCTCATGGATGAATGTTTCTGAGCCTTTTTTTGAAGTTTTTGTTCTTCTGTTTATTTTCTGCGTTTGTAATCAACTATGCCAGTTTTCATAGAAGGCGTGTGCAATTTTTCTTTGCTGTATTGCCCGAATTTCTGTGATGAATGCAAGAGTTTTTTCTTTGAGAATTTTGGCCAATCTTTAGCTAATTCTTGTTATATTTGTTTAATCAAATCAAGCAAATTAGGGCTTTCAAATTTAGCTAATCAAGGCTTTTGAACTTACCGACAGGTCTGGAGAATCGGGGCATTCGCCTTTGGCCAGACCTGGCTTAAACTGACAATCAAGTCAAGCGTTTCCTTGGTCATCCGCCTTTAACCCCTCCTGGCTTAGAATGAGAATCAGGTCAGGCAAATGGGGTATTCAACCTTAGCTAATCTTGGCTTCATCTGACAATCAGGTCAGGAATTTTCATGGGCATCCGCCCTTAGACCATCCTGGCTTCATCTGACAATTAGGTCAGGAATTTGCATGGGCATCCGCCCTTAGCCAATCCTGGCTTCATCTGATAATCAGGTCAGGAATTTTCATGGGCATCCGCCCTTAGCCAATCCTAGCTTTAGAGAAACCCACTGGCAAACAAGATAAAACCTGCATTATCATTATAAAAATAAACTTTGTAAGATCATATTACACATAGAATTTACGTAAATTCGAAATATTCCATGCTCGGGGTATCTCAGTCCCATCCATTTCCTCCATCTTGTAAGCGCCACCAGCTAAGATCTGTGTGACCCGAAATGGCCCTTGCCATGTAGCATCCAGCTTCCCCTTAGTTTTTCCCAGATCAGCCTTTTGTAAGACCAGGTCTCCCACCTGGAAATATCTCCTCCGGATTATCTTGTTGTAAGCCGCCCTAATTTGTCCTCGCACGTGCTCCATCCTGACCACTGCCCATTTACCCTCTGATCTTTCTAAGGTGATTTAATTCCCTGGCCAAGGATGCGATTGGTCACTTCAACTTGTCCATTCGCTTGCGGGTGGTAAACAGATGTGAAGTGTTGCTGAATTTTCACTTTAGCACACCAAGCCCTGATTTTGGCTCCCATGAACAGGGTACCATTGTCTGAGACCATGACTCTTGGAATGCCGAACTAACATACAATGTTTTTCCATATGAAACCCATCACCGCTTCTTCCGTAATTTTTGCCAGAGCCTCGACCTCAACCCACTTATTAAAGTAATCAACGGCCACGATTAAGAATTTTTTCTGGGCTAGGGCCATTGGAAATGGTTCGACCAGGTCTATCCCCCACTTCACAAAGGGACAGGGAGTGCTCATTGTCATGAGATCCTCTGCTGGTTGGTGATTCAAGGGAGACATCTTTTGGCATTTTTCACATCGCTTGAAAAAGTCCTCCGCCTCTTTTTGCAGCGATGGCCAGAAATAGCCAGCTCGCATTATCTTGCTGACCAGGGTTCTTGCTCCCATATGGTTGCCGCAGCAGCCCTCATGGATTTCTTTGAGGATATGGGTGCCCTCCTTTAATTTTAGGCATCGTAATAGGGGCCGCCCAAATCCTCGTCGAAACAACGTCCCCTTATTCAAACAAAATCGGGCAGACCTGGTTCTCACTTTCACTGCTTCCCTTTTATCATCCGGTAGCTCTCCCCGTTCCAGGTATGCCTTGATAGGAGAGTGCCAATCCTCTCTTTCATTAACTGAAAATACTTGCTCTACCCCGAATTCCTGATCTGCCATCAATAGAGTGATTATTCTCTCCCGACAATCGATAGCTGAACTAACAACCTTGGCTAAGTAATCTGCTCTTGTGTTCTCTTCTCTAGGGACTTGGAGGACGGTCAGAATTTTCATGTCCTTAGCCAATTACTTAAACTGAGCTAAGTATTTCTGCATGTGTTCATCCCTTGTCTCAAAGTCTCCATTTATTTGTCTACAGACAAGCTGCGAGTCCACTTTTGCGCATACCTGCTCTGCCCCCAAATCCTTTGACATTTGAACCCCCCTCAAAAGAGCCTCATACTCAGCCACATTATTAGACAAGGTGTAGTTAATCTTCACATTGTATTCGGTAGCTATACCCGTTGGATCGATCAGTACTATGCCTGTGCCACAGCCCAGGTTCCCTACTGAACCATCCGTAAAAACCATACATTCATTCTCTTCTTTAGGAGAGCTGGTCATTTCTTGCATGAAATCAACCAATGCCTGAGCTTTTATAGCTGTTCTTGCTTCGAAAGTTATATCAAACTCGCTAAGCTCAATTATCATTTGACCAGTCGTCCTGATGCTTCTGGCTTATCCATGATGGCTTTTAACGGTAGGTTGGATCGCACAATTATGCCATGTAAAAGGAAATAAGGTCATAATTTACATGTTGTGCCAACCAGGGCTAACATCGCTCGCTCCATGAAGTATAATTTTTCGTGGCGATGAATATATCATCGGGTTCATGACTCGGTATTATCGGACTTCAATTCAGTTGAGGAGTCTATGTGTTTCAAGCTTTGAAAACTAAAATAAAATGAAAATAAAGCAATTAAATTAGCTAAACTATCCTAGGAATTAAAATTGTATGTTGGTAGAATGCCACGTCGGATGCCTTAATATGGAAATGCAAAGCAATAATGAAAATAAGCAAGAAAATGCAATGTTTCACCAAGTACAAGCATGCAAGCACAAGGTACATATATGCATAAAATCCTAAATAATGCAAATAAGCAAAAATTGAAAGCATGAATGGAAAGAGCAATAGAAATTAACAAGAAATTTCAAAACTTTAAAGAAAATAACAAACAACGAAGAGTAGATCTATGATTTAACCTAAAACTATGCATAAAAATAAAATTGCAAATAAAGCATAGCAAAATCTCAAAATCAAGACGATCCAAGAGCCGATCTATGATCTAGATGTGTCACTCATCTAGATTCCATAGCCAATTCATAAGTTTCATCATGGATTCAAGGTGCTAAGACAAAAAGCATAAAATGAAAAACAAAGCATGGAAATGAAGAACAAGCATAGAAATAAAGCATAAAACATGAAATTGAAAGGAAACTTACTTGAATTAAAGGAAAGAGTAGGCAAGCTTGAATTAAATTGCATCAAAAGTAACAATCCAAAGGAGTATTTGGATTCTTCTTAGGCTTACAAACCCAAGGAGGTGCTTGAAAGTAAATCTAAATCTAGAAAAGAAAATTACATCAAAGCTTGAAATTTAATCTAAAACCTAAGAGAGAGAAATTAGATCTTAAAAACTAGAGAGAGGATTTTTAATCCCAAACCCATGCTTGGGTTGGGAGAAAAATGAGAGGTTTCTTCCAAAATGAAAGAAGTCTCCTATTTATATTACATTTAATTGGGTTTAAATGGCCAAAATAGCCTTAGAGTCTTAAAATTCTTCGGGTTTGACCAAGTTTTGACCCGGAGGCACATTCCCTAGACGCCTTGGCTAAGCTTTTTGGCACATTTTGACTCGATATGGCTCGAGATGGGCTCGACCATGGCTCGATGTGGCTCGGCCATGGGCCGAGCCTGGGCGCTGCTGGGCGCAGGTGGTCGGCAACTTGCGGGTGCTGGGTGGTGGGTGTGGCCTGGCGAGCGCTGGCGTAAGTCCTGGCAAGCGCCTTGGCGAGTGGGTCGGCGAACGCCTGAGCGAGAAGTGTGGCAAGCGCCGGGCGCTGTGTGGACGGGCGCTGCTCGGACAGTTGCGCGCGTTGCGCGCAGGATGTGGGTGGGCGCGCTCGGCTGTTGCGCGCGTTGCCTGCCAGGCGCTTCTCGGACATTGGGTAACCCAATGTGGGCAGCGCCACCCAGTGTGGGTAGTTTGGCGTGAATTTTGGCAAGAATCTTGGCAAACGCCGAGGTCTGGCGCTTACTTTGGCGAGTTGTGGCGCGGCTAGTATTCTAGAATGTTTGGGAATTTTTTTGCCTCTTTTGGCTTGGAGTTTGGCTTGCCTTGGCTAGTACTTTTAGCCTTCAATGCCTTTACCTATAAAAATTGGAATTTTAAAACATAAAAATCATTAATTACACCAAACCTCCAATTAATTGAAACCATTTAACCCATTCAAACATAAAATTAACAAGAAACACAAAAAATAATAAAACAAGAAAAACGACCTAAAAACCTAACGAAAAACGACTCAAAACTAATAAAATCATTATAAAATCTATCTGGAAACACAAAGAAAAATACAACAATTACATGCAAAACACTCCACTTCCACATATCGAATTTCAGCGTCATGCAATACTTTGCTCCAATAATACACTGGCTTCTGTATTTTGCCTTCTTCCCTAAGCAAGACTGAGCTGACAGCCTGTTTCCCAACAGACAAGTACAGGATCAAAGGCTCACCCAGAATCGGCTTAGTAAGCAGCGACATACTAGCCAAGTGATCTTTCAACATTTTAAACGCTTCTTCACACTCACCACTCCATTGAAACCGATCTTTCTTGCGCAAGGCGTGGAAGAATGGTAAGCTTTTCTCCGCTGAGCGTGAGACAAATCTGCTCAAAGCATTGATTCGGCCTGCCAGGCACTGCATCTATTTCACGTTCCTGGAGCTTGCATGTCCATGATGGCCCTAACTTTTTCTGGGTTGGCCTCGATTCCCTTCTCTGTGACAATATAGCCCAGGAATTTACCAGCTCTAACACCGAATGCACACTTCTTGGGATTGAGCTTCACCCTGTATCTTCTCAAAGTGTCGAAGGTCTCCTTTAGGTCATCCACATGCGAGGCTTCCTTCATGCTCTTGACTAGCATATCATCAACGTAGGACTCCATGTTTCTTCCCAGATGAGCTTTGAACATCTTATCGACCAATCGTTGATCCGTGGCACCTGCATTTCGGAGCCTAAATGGCATGACCACGTAACAGTATGTTCCTTTCGGGGTTATAAAACTAACCCGCTTCCAGTCTTCTTCTTCCAGCCTGATCTGATGATAGCCCTGTGAGGCATCCATCATGCTTAACAACTCGCAGCCAGACGTGGAGCCGACTAGCTGGTCTATCCTTGGCAGAGGGTAGTGATCCTTAGGGCAAGCACGGTTAAGATCATGGAAATCTACACATGCGCCAATTATCCTGAGTCTTAAGGACCAATACTGCATTACAAAGCCATTCAAGAAATTGTATTTCCTGAATGTGCTTGGCTTTCAGCAGTTTCTCAACATCGACTTCGATGATTGCCGCCTTGTCTGGCTGCTCGATGACTGCTGGGTCTATTCCCACCGGGTCCTGTGGAGACCAGGCAAAGACGTCAGCTTTATCCCTCAAAAATTGGACAAGGTCTACCAAGATTTCCGGGCTCAAGGTCGTTCCCACTCGCACCACTCTTCTATTATCCCTTGGAATCATTTCTACCATCATCAGACCTTCTTCTCGCTGAGCCGGCTCTGGCACCCCTTTATCCACTCGAGCTCTCTTGCTTTGTCTTTCCTCTTCATTGCATCGGATGCACTCGACATACATTTATCGGGACACATACTGGTCTCCCCTAACCTCGCCTGTTCCATCCTGGGCCAGAAACTTCATCTTCATATGGTATACCGAGATCACCGCTTGGAACTGGCTCAGGGATGGTCGTCCCAGCATAACGTTGTACGAAGATGGTGCATCTACCACTAAGAATTGCACTGTCTTAGTCATTCTGTATGGCTCTTCCCCCAATGTTACCAAAAGCCTAACTGCCCCCAAGGGTTTCAAAGCTCCCCCTACAAATCCTACCAAGAAAGTTGTCACTAATTCCAACTCCACATCCGGTTTTAGCTGTTGATAACAATCATACAAAAGGATGTCAACTGAGCTTCCTGTGTCAACAAATACTCGTTTGACATTGTAATTCGCAATAGTGGTTGTTATAACCAAGGCATCCATGTGAGGAGCCAAGATGCCATTCTCGTCTTAAGAGCCGAAACATATACTTTGACTTGGTGATATCTGCCCCACCTCGCACGCTTTCCTGGCCAGGTCTTTTGCAGCTCGGACGTAGCTATGTTGAGTTCATTTAGAGTGCTCATCCCACTCGCCGCCCGTGATCATCTGGATTTCTCCTCGTATGACCTGGTCCTGGTTACTTCGTCTTCCACTGTTTCGTCCACTATCCTGCTCATGCTTGTTCCCTTGAGGCCTATAACGTTTATGGGAGTCAGACCTGGATTCTTCTCTTCTCGTTTGTACATACTCCTTGAAGTGCCCAGCCTGCACCATTCTCTCCATCTCATCCTTTAGATGAGTGCACTGATCCGTATCATGCCCATACTCATTATGTTACATACAAAATCGGTCAGACCTTTCCTTCCTCGGTTTCTAAGAGTAAGTTTTCGGCCATTTGAGATCGGGATGCCTTTCAATTGCCTGCAAGATCTCTCACTGAGGGGTCGCCAGAGGCGTATATTTGTCGAAGAGAGGTCGTCCTCCCACCAGGTTTGGCATAGATCTCTTTATCGGCATTCTCTCTTCTTTGTCATACCGATCTCGTTTCTTCTCACCTTCTTCCTTTATTTTCAAGGCTTCCTCCAAGTGAATGTACTTCTCTCCCCGCTCCAAGAGCTCTCCAAATTTCAGTGCTGGCTTCACAACTAGCGACTGGAAAAACTCTCCTCTCCTGAGCCCCTGTGCTAGTGATTAGCACATATTTGTCCTTATTTTTAGTAGGTTTATTACTGGTTTTTCTTATTATTTTTGGTATAAGTTGGGTAGTTTAAGCTCTATTTCGTATATTTGTACTCTCAGCTTATTTTACCGCATTTTGACCTAAATTGATGCAAATAAGTGATTATTTGTGGTTTTTCACTTTACAGCTAAGTAACCGGAAGAGTTTAACGCGTAATAGACGATGTTCGATGTTTAAGAAGTGAAGAACAAGCTTTCCGGTGAAACGAGTAGCAAAAGATCGAGAATTTGAGACAGACGCGCAGCCGCGTCGACTGACGCGACCGTCGACGCAAGCCATGACAGCGAGTCATGACCGCGTCAGTCGATGCTCCGTTGATGCAACTTGCTGAAGCGTCGATGTCGACGCACCATTGTCGACGCAACATCGACGCTACTTGCTGAAGCGTCGATGTCGACGCACCATTGTCGACGCAACGTCGACGCTACTTGCTGAAACGTCGATGTCGACACACACCGTAAAATCCAAACTCCCCTCGTTTGCCTTGGCCTGCACGTTGAACTCTTCGATGCATGCCTCCAACTCCTCGATTCGCTGCAAAAGGGCAACCTTCTCCCCACGGAGTGTATGGTTACGTTGTAATAAACGTATGCTATCTTGAGTCACCATCGCTATCTCGGCCGCCGCCTCCTTTACCTCGATCATCTCGGCCTCCGCTTCCCTCAGTCGCTTGTCCTTCACATCGTTTTCCCCGCTAAGCTCATCATTTCCCACATCATCTCATCGTTGCTTTTAGTCAAGGTGGCAATCGTCTCTCGAGCTAGGAGAAGTGCGTCACGGAGCTCGTCTTTGGTTAAGGTGCGTTCGTCAAGGTCCTCCCTCTGCTTGTGCGAGGTCGTGCTCAATCCCCTCAAACGCTGAATGGTGGTCCTTAGTTGAAGGTTCATATCCCTCAACCCATCGTTGATTGCCTCCTCCCTTCCCAACTGCTGCTTAAAAGCTTCGAGTTGGAGGGTATAGTGAACCTCATCTAACTGATA
>BMAC01000254.1:251208-306191 GCA_014905375.1 Phtheirospermum japonicum | reverse complement strand
GACAAGAGATGTGTGGGAAATTTATTGTGAGTTTTGGGTTTTGATGTTTATTTTGATGCAATTTAATTCAAGCTTGCTACTCTTTCCTTTAATTCAAGTAAGTTTCCTTTCAATTTAATGTTTTATGCTTTATTTCCATGCTTTGTTTTTCATTTCCATGCTTGTTCTTCATGTTATGCTTTTTGCCTTAGTACCTTGAATTCATGATGAAACTTATGAATTGGCTATGGAATCTAGATGAGCGACACATCTAAATCATAGATCGGCTCTTGGATCATCTTGATTTTGAGATTTTGCTATGCTTTATTTGCAATTTTATTTTTATGCATAGTTTTAGGTTAAATCATAGATATACTCTATGTTGCTTGTTATTTTCCTTAAAGTTTTGAACTTTCTTGTTAATTTACATTGCTCTTTACATCTATGCTTTCTATTTTAGTTAATTTGCTTTATTTAGGATTTTATGCATAGTTGTACCTTGTGTTTGCATGCTTGTACTTGGTGAAACATTGCATTTTCTTTCTTATTTCCATTACTTTCTTGCATTTACATATTGAGGCATACGACGAGGCATCCTACCAACTTGTTATTTCAATTTCTAGCTTAGTTTAGCTATTTTAATTATTTTATTTTCATTTTCCCTTTATTTTTCCAAGCTTGAAACACCTTGAACTTGCAATTGAATCGAATTCCGATAATAACAAGAAATGAACCCGATGATTTATTCATCACCACTAAAACTCTTCTAACACATTGGTTGAATGTAATTTTTTAATTTTTCGTAATTATATAATTATAGTAACATTGGTTGACTAATTATCACTGATTTCTTTAACCGGCTCCTTAATATTATCAATCAATTAATTGAATCTTAATTACTATAACAAAGTCATTATTTGGAATCGGTGTCCTAAGTATAACAAGTCCGATTCCTAAAATTAATGTATTTTTGAAGAGTATTAATTGGTAATATACGTATATCTAACATACCTTTCTAAGTGATATGTTATTATTGAATCTATAACAAAGATAGGGAGGATCAATTAAGTGAGTATATTCTGCCATTATTTAACATATGTAGTTGAATATATTCAACTATTGTAATTACTCTCTTTCTCTCTATAAATATAGAATTGTGAACAATGATTAAAATTTAAAAAAAAAAACCATTCATACACTCAAACTATTCAAATTAATCTTATAAACTAAAATATTTTTCGTTCTTGCTGATTCTATTAACTCATTTTTCGTTCATCCTAAATAAATAAAGAAAATTACCAAGTCTACTTGTATTTACTCATAAGTCATGAAGGTAGTACTCATATTATTTTATAGTTTCATGAGTTGGTTTGTATGTTCCATGATCTCTATTTGAATATCATAATTTTTTATATTAAATTATATTTGATAATAGAATAAAAAATATAAAATGTTTGTTTTAGCTTAATATGCAATTCATTTTTTCTTGATGAAGTTTCTCTAAAATGCATATTTATTTTGATTTTTATTTATATAATTTGTATAATCTCATTAAATTTTTTATATTTGATATAGTATATTATTATTAGAAGTTGAATTAAAACATTTTTAATTCTTAATGATTGTATTATTTCATATTTATTCATCCTAAAGAAATGAGGAAAATAATAAAGTCTACAATTATTGGTAGCAAAAGACAATTGTCGAACATAAGTCATGACGGTAGCATTCATATTTTTTTTATAGTTTCACAAGTGGTTTGTATAGTTTCATGATATCTATATAAATTTAATGATTTTTAAAAAAAATAAGTTTTATTTGATAGTAGAATAAACAACGCTTTATTTTCTTTAATTTAAAGTGGTTTTTTTATTGATGGAATTACTCTAATTTACATATTTATTTCTATTTTTTTATTAAATAAATAGTTATAAATAGATTGTGCACAAAAATTAAACTCAGAAAATTTGTGAAAATCTTATGACCACAATTAATTACTACAATTTATGTTTTGATAAATTATAATATTATAAATGAATTATTTCCCTTGAATTTATAACTTTTAGTTAATTTTTCAACAAATGTTAATAAACACATGATAAATATAAAAAAATGTTATAATTAGGAATTGTAATGTTAAATATTATTATTTTCTATTCTGTTATAAATTCAATGATTTTCTTATTGAATTAACTTTGATAATCTAATAAACAATGTTAATTTTTATTCGAGTATTTAATTTATTTTTTCTTTATGACATCACCCTTATTACGTTTTTATTTTGCTAAAATAATTTCAATATGTGTATAAATTATTTATTTATTATACAATTTATTTATATAACAACATGTACTTTATATGCGATGAATAAAGTGCATCAAATTCCAAAACATCCCAAACTTGAAGTTATATTTTAAATACAAATATATTTGATTTGACTTCTATAGAGCTCTATACAGATCATGATAATGTAACAAATGATTTATAGTCATTTGTAGTGGCTAAAGTTTCATATCATTTTGAGAGATTCCCAATAACCGATATTTCTAATGTTAGTTTATTATTTTAATATTCTACTGGTATGTTATTATTTCACTATAAGTTATGTTATTATCACCATTATTATTATTATTGTTATTTTTTTTTTGTTGTTGTTGTGGTTGTTGTTGTCAAAAAAAACTTATCAATTGACATGTATAATTCTATAGTTTTTACATTATTCACAAATCGTCTAATAATCATGCATAATTATCTATTTCTGCAAATGTTTCCAGAAGATGTAATTACTCCTGCTGCATTAATTCGTATGGAAAGTAGCTAAGCTATTATACAAAATTTGGATCAAAATCAGGCAAATTCCAAACGAAAAAAGGGGAAGACCTCCTAAAACTCCAACTGTTACTAACAACGGTATTACTCTTTACAGCATTAATATTGAGTTCAATTTTTAAATAAGTTATATTGTTATTTTTTATATAATAGTAAACATATTTAATAAATTAAATATTGTTTGGTGTATTGTCTGTATCCGATTATAGAGAGCAAAGTTTCTCAGTTTTTGATAAATTAAATAAACAAATACACACAACTCAATATAGAAATTAGAACTTTTATATACCACCAAAACCACTAATTAGCTGTAATAGTATTTTATGATAACAATATGAGTGTAGTTCATAAGTTTCACAATGAATACAGTTAAATCTACAGATAGAAATGGACATTAGTGCATCTTTTGTAGTTGATTTTTTCTTTTACATGACAATTTTATTAGTAATAATTGACAAATATAATATATAAAATTATTATCCACTGGCTTTGATATATTACACAAATTTTGAATAGTGATACATATATATTTTTATTTATTTAATGTAATCATGCTTCAAAAATAAATTTACCAATATCTTTTAAGGTAAACCTTAACATCTGAAATAACAGTGCAATACAATAAATGTAAATATTGATATATGATTATTAATATTTATTATGCAATATTTATTTAACATATTCTTTGCATTACATATTACTTATACAATAATAGATAATATTATTTATAAGTAATAATATTTTGAATATTTTAACAGAAAATACTCCCAAACAAATGGGAAGGCCATCTTTGAACTGTTTTTGAAAAGGATAAATTTCGAAAGATTCATATTTTTCTAAAATATTATATTTTTAATGGATGATTAATTGATTTAACTAATATTTCTTTTTGTTTGTAAATATATTTATGATATTAAAAAAGATCCACATCATCCACTCCAATTAGCAGTGGAATAATAACTTAAACAGTTCAGAAGGAAGCGACTACAACACTTAGTAAGCCTTCACGTAAACGGTACACCAAGAAACCTAAGATTCCTGATGATGGTAATTCCTTCAAAAAAAATTTAATTTCCAACAATACAATAAGATACTTAATTTAATTCAAATATAAGATACTTTCATTTCTCTAAATTTATTATCCAACAGTTAATTGGGATATTGGTGATCCTACTTTCATATGTGGACATTGTGCAGCATATTTTTGGTATGGAGAGAGATTGAAGCCAAGTGTTGAAACTACGAAACCGGAGTAATCTACCTGTTGTGACAAGGACAATATCATGTTGCCTCCTTTGTAGAAGCCACCACAAGTTTTGTATGATCTAATATTCGATTTTAGCGATAAAAGTAGACATTTTTTAGAAAATATTCGATCATACAATAACATGTTTTCTTTTACTTCGATGGGTGAAGAAATTGATTCCAGTATGAACACGGGAAATTCGCCACCGATATTCCGTATGCACGATCAAAACTATCATCTAATAGGAAGTTTGTTGCCAGAAGAAGGTTCTACACCGAAGTTTGCACAACTTTATATATACGATAATGGAAACGAAGTTCGAAACCGAATCAATATAGGTATGATTTTTAATTTCAAAAATTATCATTGGTTATTTAAATTAATATATTATTTATTTACAGTATTTGTATTTTATAATTTACATTTATGCTGAAAAGGCAATGAAAATAATTCTCTACATACCGAAATTGTTGTTGAACTAAATCCATGTTAGATAGGTCAAATAATTTGGTTAAGTCATTTCGAAATTTCAAGGACAAGTTTCCCGAAGATGGTGTTGTCGAAATGAAATTACGCCTTATTGGGAGAAGAAGCACCGATGCAAGAACGCACAATCTACCCGAAGTCGATGAACTTGCCATATTAGTTGTTGGTGATTTTGAAAAACATATGAGTGATAGGGATATTATTTTAAAAAAAAAAATCTGGCAAATTGAAACGTATCAATGAGTTACATCCGTCTTACCTTGCTCTGCAGTATCCATTAATATTTCTTTATGATGAAGATAATTATAGGCAAGTTATACCTTTTGCTGATCATCGAAAACCGATAGGAAATGGAAGAAATTATTTGAGCCAGAGGGAGTTCTTCTCGCACCGATTTCATAAAACGTTAACTGAGTCACCTACTATCCTCCATTGCAAAAGGCTTACACAACAGTTCATAGTTGATGGATATACCATGATTGAATCTGCGAGATTATGGTATGTTAGAACCTATCAAGAAGAGTTGTGGAGTGAGATGTATAATGGAATTGCTGATGCAGTAATACATGGTGAAACTAATGGTTGCGGCATGGGTAACATAGTTGTTTTCCCACCGACATTTAACGGTGGTGCACGGTATATGATTCAGAATTATCAAGATGCTATGGCAATTTGTCAATGGGTTGGATATCTAGATTTGTTCATAACATTCACGTGCAATCCAAAATGGCCAGAGATTGTATGGTTTGTCGAGAGCAGGAATCTTAAGCCAGAAGATCCTGATTTTGTTTCAAGAATATTCAAGATGAAGTTGAACGGATTAATTAGAGATTTACGTGACAACCAAGTATTTGGAAATATAGTTTCCGGTGAGCATATCAAATTATATATGTTATTAAAACTATTTTTATTCAAAACAACCTCTATACATCATCAATTTATTATTTATTGGTGTGTTTTTCATTTTTTAACTTTTCATCTTATGTAGTTATTTACACCATTGAGTTCCAGAAGCGAGGCCTTCCTTATGAACACATTCTTCTATTTCTATCAAAAAATGATAAATACCCTAATGCAAGCAGTATCAATCGAATCATTTCAATCGAGATTCCGAATGAAGAGGAAGATCCAACGTATTATGCAGCAGTTTCGGAGTTGATGAATAATGGTCCATGTGGGCATTTGAAAAAAATCTTCTCCTTGCATGGTTGATGAGAAATGCTCAAAACATTATCCAAAGAGGTTTGTTGACTCTACTACTGTTGACTATGATGGTAACCCGTGTACAGACGAAGAAATAGTGGTCGGTCTGTAACAAAAAAATGGTATTCCTCTGGATAATAAGTGGGTTGTGATACACAATCGTTATTTGTTGCTAAATTATGGAGCACACATGAACGTTTAATGGTGTAATCAGTCTAGATCGATCAAATACTTGTTCAAATACGTGAACAAGGGAAATGATAGGGTCATAGCAACATTTTACCAGAGTGGTAACAATGATGGGCAGAAGTAAGAAATTGATGAGATCGACATGTATTATGATTGTCGTTACATTCTCCATGTGAAGCAACTTGGAGAATCTTTGGGTATGAAGTTCAGTATAAGAATCCTTCCGTCCTACGCTTGAGTTTTCATCTTCCAGGGGAACAAAGAGTATTGTATAATGATAATGACTCATTGGACAATGTGATGAAACGTCAGTCAACACTTCATACAATATTTTTGGGTTGGTTTGAGGCTAACAAGAAATATCCTGAAACTCGAAATTTGTTGTATAGTGAGTTTCCTCAGCATTTTATTTGGAACTAAAAAAAAATGAGTAGACCCCTAGGAAACAAAGATTGCAAATTGCTCAGTTATATTATGTTCCCCCAGGTTCCGGTGATAACTATTATGCTAGGTGCCTCATCAATGTTGTTCGAGGAGCACAATGTCACGATGACTTANTACAATGTTTTTGGGTTGGTTTGAGTCTAATAAGAAATATCCTGAAGCTTGAAATTTGTTATATAGTGAGTTTCCTCAGTATTTTGTTTGGAACTAAAAAAAAAAGAGTGGACCCCTAGGAAACAAAGATCGCAAATTGCTCGGTTGTATTATGTTCCCCCAGGTTCCGGTGATAACTATTATGCTAAGTGACTCCTCAATGTTGTTCGAGGAGCACAATGTCACGATGACTTAAAAAAAGTGAACGGAAAGCAACACGATACATATCGTGATGTGTGCTACTCAGTTGGGCTACTTGATGATGATAGAGAATATATCGATGGTATCGAAGAAGCAAGTTATTGGGGGTCTGCACATTCTGTTAGGTCCTTATTCATGACATTGCTTGCGTCTAAATCTATATCTCGACTTAAAAAAGTGTGGAAAAATGTTGGAAATATTTATCAGATGACATTTATACAAACAACAAAAGTTGAGAAATAACAAAGGTATTAATTAATAAACTTCAATTATATCCATTATTTTATTATCGTGTTCTTTTAAGTATTTTTTCATATAAAATAGTGAAAGTACAATTATTTTTTAATATTTTTTGGTACAGATTTGCAAATGAGCGATGCTGAAATTCAAAACCTTGCTTTACTTGCAGGGCATAGGGAAGAGATTAAAGGACCTTTCTCCAATGCCAATTCTAACTGAAGTCGATTCTAATATTTCTTTTAATATATTTATAGCTGAGGAGTTGGACTATGACCGTGATGCCCTCATCGAAGAACACGCGAATTTATTTCAAAATCTCAATAAAGATTAAAACACATGTATATGACGAGATCATGAAACTGGTTTCTTCAACAAAGGGCGACTTATTCTTTGTTTATGGATATGGAGGAACTGAAAAAAGTCTTGTTTGGAGGACTCTTTCTATAGCAGTAAGATCTGATGGTGGAATTGTATTAAATGTGGCGTCTAGCAGGATAGCTTCTCTTCTTCTTCTAAAGGGAAGAACCGGTCATTCTAAGTTTAAAGTCCCATTCAATCTCCATGAAGAATCATCGTGTGGGATTTTCCAGGGGACCCCCCTTGCGGAATTAATGGTGCATGCACAACTGATAATTTGGGATGAAATTCCGATGATGCTCATACATTATTTTGAAGCATTAGACAAAACATCGAAAGATATTATGGGATTCAAGAATCCAAATGCTAGAGATATTCCATTTGGAGGTAAAACTGTTGTACTTGGTGGAGATTTTTGACAAATTCTTGAGGTGATTCCCAAGGGTACTAGGCTGGACATAGTACACGCAACCATCAATTCTTCCCACTTATGGAGACATTGTAAGGTTCTGAGATTGACAAAGAATATGAGGCTTCAAAATCTCAGCTCAGAGCTCGATTCGAATGAATTGAAAGAGTTTTCTCAATGGATAAATAACATTGGAGATGGGAAGGTTGGAGGATCAAATGATGGCATCGTTGAAATTAACATCTCAGATAATTTATTGTTGTTAGATGATGGTGACCCTATTGTATCAATTGTGGCCAGCACTTATCCACAATTTGGAACGAATGCTGAATGTTCCGTTTATTTGGAAGGCCGAGCTATTCTTGCACCAACACTTGATGTAGTCAATTTAATCAATGAGTATATGACTTTATCGAATGAAGGGTAATGTAAGGATATTTGAGCTCAGATAGTGCGTGCAAGTCTGATGCAAATGTTGACATTTTGCAAGACGTCCATTCAACGGAGTTTTTAAACACAATCAAGTGGTCTAGGTTGCCGAATCATGAGCTACGATTGAAGGTTGGTACTCCAATCATATTTTTAAAAAATATTGATCATTCACTTGGTTTGTAAAATAGAACTAGATTGGTAGTTACGAAACTAGGTGATCATGTTTTGGAGGTAACGATTCTCCAATGAAGTAACGCAGGTGAATTAGTACTCATCCCACGAATGTACGTAACATCATCGGATCCTAGGTTGCCGTTTAAGTTTCAACGAAGGCAATTTACGATTATTCTGTCGTATGCAATGACAATCAATAAAAGTCAAGGACAATCCCTATCCCACGTTGGACTTTTCTTGAAAAAGCCTATTTTCAGTCATGGTCAACTATATGTTGAGATATCAAGGGTGACCAATCAAAAAGGTTTAAAAATATTGATTTGCGATGAAAATAAATATAGAAAAAAAACGACGAATGTTGTGTACAAGGAAGTATTTCATAATTTGTAAATTATAAGATTCTGATTAATAATAGTTTTGCTAAGCATGTTCTGTATAATGTTTAATTATTCAATTTCTTGTATTTATTATTTTAATCTTTATCTTATTCTACTTTTGTTTAAATTATTATAACCACTTATTTATTATATTATTCACATAAAACTAATATTAAATATTTGATAAATTAAACCTTAAAAATTTTCCCTCGTACATCGCACGGGTGTAATACTAGTAGTGTATTAAGTAAGAGTATTAGTTAGAACCTAAAATAAAATATACCTCTAATATACTAAAAGTAGTACCTATGAATAAAAATAAAAGGATGTATGAGTTTGAACCCGCAATCTATTAATTTTAAAATCAAGCCCATAACCACTCTGCAAGGTTCTCCTAATGTATATTTTATTATCAAAATATTATTTTCATAAATAAGTTTCATCTTTCTTTTAACCCTACATAACTTACATTGAATTGATCTCATTCACACTTTCAATAAATTTCATCTTCGTTTTTGAGAATTCATTTTAATTAATCTGAAGGAAAAAAATAATTATTTAATAAATCCAGAAAGAACTTTATAATAATCCGAAAATATGCTTTTGATGGTTTCCAGGAGTCTTTTTGGCCAAAAATTCCATCATAGGAGGGAATTTGTCAGTTTCGTGTAGCTTAGGAGGCAATTTGTTGAAAAGAAAAAAGTTTAGGGGGTTCAAGCAAAAAATAGAATCTTATTTGGGAGGTTTTAATAAAAAAAATCATTGGACTATGTTCTCAAAGAAAAGGATGAGCCCGTCTAAGTGATTCCACAAGAAGACAGACAATCAAAGAAAAGAGATCATGAAGAGAACGATACGGAGGTGGTTGTGTTGAATTTAGAAGACAATGACGAGAGCCTGTATCGGTCATCGAAGCGTCGATAACCTCTTAATTGAGGTGTACAGTACTTTTTCTAACTCTTATTTCAAAATTCAATTCTTTGCCATACTTTATCATAAGATTTTGTTAAGTTTGGGGATGACGATGTCTAGTTGGATTAAAATACGCATTTTATCTTGCATTCATATAGTTGCATGTTAGGATTTTTATTGCTTTAGCATGTTTATAGCTTTAATTTATTATTTTTAGTTTTAGAGAGTCTCTCAAATCTTATGTAAAGCTTGCAATCAAGTGACCAATTCATGGGACTATTATGTGTGCTTGATGTGAGGATTAGAGGGAGTTTAGCAATCGACTCCAGGATTGATAATAAATATCTTTGAATTTGTGGATCATTTGGAATATTTGATTCTCATATTCACTTGACAAAACTTGTGAGTTCATGGCCAAATAAAAAAATAATATTACAAAAGTGTGATTCGGTCATTATGTTTGCTAGAACTTGCCTGGATTCTTTATCAGGACTTAAGTTTGTGATTTATGAAGAGGATCTAAGGCAATTTTTGATAATACTATTAGCTTTCTATAAATAAATCACTACAAATAAAATCACATTTAGTTAGCTCGTTTGAGACTTTTAGCCTATTTTATATTCGCCACTAATACATAAGCGGTCTTGAATTTATTTTATTCTCTCGGGATTATGTTATTTTTATATTTTGATAACGGTAGCTAATTTTGTTAGTGGAATGAAGTTGATCAGTATTCAGAGTATCTTTATGTTGTTATGTTGTAATAATAATAGGTGTCAAAAAATACTAATCGAAAAAACAAAGAACGAAAAAATAAAATTGGAAAAATCAAATGAAACAATAATAATATTAAGGTACTTCCCCCTTCAAACTCTTGAAATTGTCACTAAACTGCCCAGCAGCCTTTTTCACAGCGGCATTGATATATCTCGAAACCACAACTTCTTACTGCATTTTGCAGAGTGAAAATTAAATTCGAACATCTGATGTTTGCAATTCTCTGTAGAAGACGGCTTAGGGTCCCTCCATTAGATTGTATTTTTGTTGGCCAACAATTTAGGGCTATCCAAAATGTAGTCTTGGTCAGGTCATGCCTCTAAGAAAACTTTCACCGTTTCTTACCTCATTAATTCATGTGGGTTGTCCTCTGATAGAGTAGAGAAACCTACAGAGTTCAGGTCGCATGAGTGGTCGCATGATCAGCGACCTAATACCAATAGGTCGCATGAGCACTTACATAATCAGCGACCTAACATCAATAGGTCGCATAAGTACCGACCTAGCCAGCGACCTAATAAACTTCAGGACCGAGCTATAGGAGGTCGTCATAAGAGCCCACTGTTATTACTTGGAGCTCACACTATTAGATGATGTTAGCCCTAGGATAGTACGTCCAGCCAGCCTGCTACAGTGTCAGAATGTACAGTAGAAATCTTAACCATTCATTGTAAAGAGTCATTGTCAGGATGTACTGTAGTAATCGGAGCTACACATTCTAGGGTTTCCATAGCTAGGTGTTTGGCTATAAATAGCCATACACTGTTCATTTGAATGTAACACACAGATTAATATATTCATCATCTTTATCAAGAACTATTTCTTATATTTACCATTATTAGCTCGCAAAGAGCTCTCTATCTTTCTATCATGGTATCAGAGCAGGTTTAGCCTGTCTCTGACGCCCTCTCCTACTTTTATCAAAACAAAAAGTAAAAATGGCCACAACAGATGATACTTCCACAAGCCAAAGAAGTACCTCGGTTATTCTAAATGGTATCTTACCTACTACAAACTTTATACAACCTCAAATCCAGCCCATTTCCATCAAACTCACTGATACTAATTTTCTTCTTTGGAGACAACATATCCTGACTGCAATTAAAGGCTATAGCCTTGAATCCTTCATTTCAAACAACCATTCACTTCCTGCACCAACCATTAATGTGTCTAATACCTCTCAATCACAGTTAATCCAGAATATATCAACCGAATGAGGCAAGATCAACTGCTCACTGGCTACTTCTCTTTATTTGAAAATATGTTGGTCATGATGGTCGGCAAGAACACAGTCAGAGAAATATGGCAAGCCTTAGAGTTTAATTTTCCTGGTCAATCGAGATCCAGACTCTTGCAGTACAAATTGCAGCTTCAGACTGTGAAAAAGGCACCCTTTCCATGAGAGAATTCCTGGGCAAAGTCAAAGCCTGTTGTGATGCCCTTGGCACTGCTGGAGAACCTGTTTCTGAGCAAAATCATATCTTGCATATCCTGGGATGTTTAGGACTTGATTATAATCCTGATGTGGTTGGTGTCACTTCCATAGTGGAGCCCTACAACTTGAACGATATCTATGCCATGCTGCTAAGCCTTGAGTCCAGATTTTATACTTTTTCTGCATCTCCTGTCATTAATACTGATGGATCTGCACCAGTGGCCAATGTAGGCACACTGAGCAACCACAACTAAATAAATTACAACAACTCTCTGAATAGGCCGCCGACTTACAATCAGAAAAATTATAGAGGAAGAGGTAGGAGCAACATCTATAGAGGTCGAGGGGGCAGAGGCTACAGGAACAACAACAATAGAGCTGCTTGCCAAGTCTGCGGGCAGTCTAATCATACTGCAAACAAATGCTATCATCTATTTGACTCTTCATATGCTGGGCCTACTAATATGCAACCTCAAACAAAAATGCAAGCACAAAAAGCTCAAACAAGCAATGGCCTCTCTAATCAGACAAGCTCATCATCTTTGTCAGCAATGTCAGCCTCTCCAGATTTTGTGAGCGACACCTTTTGGTATGCAGACTCTGGTGCATCTAATCATGTCACCAATGAACTCTCAAACCTCAACATAGCCTCAAAATTTCAAGGTCACAACAAGCTTCAAGTTGGTAATGGAACAGGTTTGTACATTTCATATATTGACAATTCTTTACTCACAAAACCTCATTCAAAATCCTTTATCTTGAAAAATCTCTTGCATGTTCCTGAAATCACCAAAAATCTTCTTAGTGTGTCACAATTTTCTAGAGATAATTCTGTGTTTTTTGAATTTCGCCCTAATCTTTGCTTTGTTAAGGATCAAGATACACACTAAGTACTTCTTCAAGGTTCTCTTAAAAATGGTCTCTATAGCTTTGATGTTCAATGTGAAAAGTCCTCTGCACCTACATAAGTGATACCCTCTAGAGTTTCTTCTACCTTCTCAGCTCGCTTAGTTCAAGATAATAAGTCCAACAATCTAGACTCGTGGTATTCTAGATTAGGACTTGCTGCTCATGAAGTTGTAATGAAAGTAATGAAAGACTGTAATGTTCCCTTTGTTGTTAATTCAAATAAGTATTCTTGTGATTCTTGTATGCAATCTAAAAGCCATGCCTTACCTTATAATGATTCTGAATATGCTTATACTACACCCTTAGAACTTATCCACACAGATGTTTGGGGACCATGTCCTATTACATCCACCACTGGGTCACGCTATTATGTTTGATTCATAGATCACTTCACCAGGTTCACATGGATCTATTTTTTAAAAGCCAAATCTGATGTTAAGCCTGCTTTCATTCATTTTAAAAACCTTGTTGAAAATCAGCTTTCCTATAAAATCAAAGTCTTATAAAGTGATTGGGGTGGGAAATTCAGAAACCTCAATCAACTTTTTCATAACTCTAGCATTGTCCATAAGGTTTCCTGTCCCTATACACCAGCTCAGAATGGTCTTGCTGAACGAAGACACAGAACCATAGTAGAAATGAGATTAGCAATAATGACTCATGCTCACATTCCACTTAGATTCTGATATGATGCTTTTAACACTGCTGTTTACATTTTAAATAGATTGTCTGTCAAGTCTATCAAATATATGTCTCCACTACAAAAGCTCCATGGCCATAAACCTAACTACAGCTCGCTTAGAGCCTTCGACTGCTTATGCTATCCCAATCTCAGACCATACAACATACACAAACTGGAACCCAGATCCTTACCAGGCACCTTCCTTGGTTTCACAACCAAACATAAAGGTTTCAAAGTTTTCTTGCCAAATGGCAATGTCATAATCTCTAGAGATGTTATCTTTGATGAAAGCAAATTTCCCTTTGCCATCCACTCTAACCAACAATAAACCCCTACTACAGAACAAACCTCCTCCTTCCATCACCAGGGACCCCCAGTTTTAGAACCAAATACAATTTCACAAACTCCTTCAAATCTATCTCACCCCAACGCTGTTGATAGTAGTCACTCCCCGCTCCAGACTCAATCTCCCAATCACACTCAAACACCTCTAAATTCTTCCTCTCCATCCTCTCATCAACCTGTATCTATCTCCTCTGACTCCACTCACACCACAATTCCCCTGTGTGTAATTTTTCCATTTGTGAATTGTTCACCACCTATTTCTATCACTAACAATGTAGCTGCAACCCCAAAGCACCATCACATGATCACCACCATCACATGATCACCAGGTCGCAAACAAGCAATCTCAAACCAAGTGCCTTCACTGCTCATGTTTTGAACTCACAGGAACCCTCCTCCTTTCAGGAAGCTCTCTAACATCCCCTTTAGAAACAAGCCATGTATACTGAATATAAGGCCTTGACTCACAATGCGACATGGACTCTTGTTCCTGCTCCACCTAATAAATCCATCATAGCTTACAGATGGATTTTCAATCTCAAATGACATGCCGATGGGAGTATTGCTCGATATAAAGCTCAACTAGTGGAAAAGGGCTATAGTCAAACTGCTGGCATTGACTTCTCAGAAACCTTCAACCCGGTGGTTAAGCCAACCACAATCAGAATTGTGTTGTCCCTAGCTACTCACTACAGTTGGTCTGTTTGAAAACTTGATATTAACAATGCTTTCCTTCATGGTCATATTGATGAA
The DNA here is from genome assembly GCA_014905375.1 of Phtheirospermum japonicum. Lineage (NCBI taxonomy): Eukaryota > Viridiplantae > Streptophyta > Magnoliopsida > Lamiales > Orobanchaceae > Phtheirospermum > Phtheirospermum japonicum. Next base: position 291,659 of record BMAC01000254.1, on the reverse strand, counting down.
GAACTTTACATGGCACAATCTCCTGGTTTTGAATTTCCTTCTTGTCCAACACATGTCTGCAAGCTCGCGAAGTCTCTATATGGTCTCAAACAGGCTCCTCGAGCCTAGTTTTTCAAGATCAAACAAGTACTGTATACTCTTGGATTCTCCAACTCCAAATATGATCACTCTCTGTATCACAAAACCACAAGCACCTCCAGCATTTTGCTCCTGGTTTACATTGATGACATACTGATAACTGGAAATAATACCTCTGCGATCTCCCAGGTCATCACATAACTTCACACCTTTTTATCTCTTAAAGACTTGGGAGAAATCCACTATTTCTTACGAGTTGAGGTACACAAAATAGAAACTGGCATGCATCTCTCACAAACTAAGTATATCAAAGAGTTACTGAGTAAAGTTAAGATGCTTGAGGCAAAACCAACACCCATGCCTATGGTCACATCTTCTAGTCTTTACAAACATAACGGTGCTCCTTTTGTTGATGTCTCCCTTTACAGAAGTACAGTTGGCTCTTTGCAATATGTAATAATAACTAGGCCTGATATTGCCTTCAGTGTTAACAAAGTGTTTCAGTATATGCAGAGTCCCCTTGATACCAAATGACGGGAAGTCAAATGGATCTAGCGATATCTAGCAGGAACAACGACCTATGGCATTAAATTTACAAAGCACTCTAGCTTACATTTGACGGGTTTTTCAGATCATGATTGGGCCTGTGACCTCAATGACAGAAATTCAGTCACTGGTTTATGTGTCTTTTTAGGTCGCAATCTCATCTCCTAGTACTCCAAGAAGCAATCATCAATCTTCAGATCCAGCACTGAGGCCTAATACAGAAGCTTAGCTCACATAACAACAGAATTAATTTGGATTAAAGACCTTCTTTCTGAGCTTAAGGTTAAACTGCCTCAAGTTCAACTGTTTGGGTTGACAACCTCAGCACCATATCTCTCGCGAGCAATCCTATTCTCCATGCGAGAACCAAACACATTGAAATCGATTCCCATTTTGTTCAAGATCAAGTTGCTGCACTTAAGCTGAAAGTACATCATGTTCCGTCTCTTTATCGGATAGCAGATTCACTTACCAAACCCTTGAGCAAACATTTTTTCACTCGATTAAGAAGTAAGCTTCAAGTCCTTTCTCTGACCTCGTTCGAATTGAGGTGGCATGATAGAGTAGAGTGACCTAATTAAGGTCGCATGAGTAGTCGCATGATTAGCGACCTAATACCAATAGGTCACATGAGCACTTACATAATCAGTGACCTAACATCAATAGGTCACATAAGTACCGACCTAGCCAGCGACCTAATAAACTTCAGGACTGAGCTATAGAAGGTCGTCATAAGAGCCCGTTATGATTACTTGGAGCTCACACTGTTAGATGATGCCAGCCTTTGGATAGTACGTCCAGCCAGCCTACTACATCTGTCAGAATGTACCGTAGCAATCTTAACCATTCATTGTAAAGAGTCATTGTCAGGATGTACTGTAGTAATCGTTGCCGCACATTCTAGGGTTGCCATAGTCAGGTGTTTGGCTATAAATAGCCATACACTATTCATTTGAATGTAACACATAGATTAATATATTCATCATCTTTATCAAGAACTATTATGCTTATATTTACCATTATTAGCTCGCAAAGAGCTTTCCATCTTTCTATCATTCTCAAACGACACCATCTCTGCATCCAAGAAACTATGCTTCAAATCAATAGAAAAATAAGATGTTGTGCTAAAGCTCCTCATAGAGTATGGGTTCACAGATGCTCACCATATCCCCAGAGTAATCGCTGGATGGCCAATGTTCTTTCAGTATGCCTTAACAAAACCCTTCTGCCGAAACTCGAATTTCTCTATTCCATTGGGGTTCCTCTTCCGGTTCTCACACAGAATCTATCCGCAAACCCTTATATTTTTACGCGTAGTCTGTAAAACTCTCTAATAACTTTGTATAATATCTTAAAAGGTCTACTTGGATCCGATGAAAATGTTGTTCGTGTGTTTACGCACTCTCCAAAGGTCTTTGGTTATTGCTGGGCAGAAGGGGTTTCGTCCAACTTATCGATGTTGAGAGAAAGAGGAGTGCCCCAATATTCTATTATTTCTCTGGTCATGTATCAACCATCGTTGCTGGTAGTTGCAAAAGAGAAATTATCCATATATGCCGATCAGGCTGTTGCGATGGGATTTGATATTTCAAAAAGTGGGTTCGCCAGTGCCATACGAGTGTTTATTAGCATGACCGAATTGACTCTGAATCCTAATATGGAGGTCTACAGAAGGTATGGCTGGTCTGAATCTGATGTTATTGCTGCGTTTTTAAAGCATCCCATTTGTATGACATTGTCTAAGGAGAAAATAACGACAACTATGGATTTTCTTGTTAATACATTGGGCTGTGAACCCAGTGCCATCGCTCAATACCCTGTGCTTCTTAATTTCAGCCTTGAGAAAGAATAAAACCCAGGTGTTTAGTTTCTGGAATTTTGAATGAAAAGTGATTCTGAAGAAATCGACATTAAGCGTGACAACCATGTTGAAAATATATGAGGAGAATTTCTTGAAGAGGTATATCATGAAATATGAGAAAGATATTCCCGAGTTATTGGACATCTATCGAGAAAAGTTGAGCCCCCCTGAAGTTAGAAGGAATAAAATGATTTGTTGTTTTCTCGCTAAATTTAGAGTTGAGTGCTTCCAGATTTCGTGCAATATATACACTTGTACGTACGCGCTGAATGTAAGAATTAATTAATGTTCTTTTCACATTTGTGCTTTATTGATGTATTTTTTTATGAACCCTGACAGTTGAGTGCTTAATGCATTCCTGCAAAAAAAATAAAATATTAAGGGACTTTGACGATATCATTGATTGATATGTCTAAATTATAAAGGATTTGATTTAATTGGTTTGTGTGTTGTGAAAATTGTGATGTAATTTACTATTTAGAATCTTCAAGTGTTTGATTAATGGTGATGTTGACATTCTTGTAAATTTAGTTCAAGATTTTGACTATTAATTTACTTTATCCATATTTGGCACTAGCAGTGATCAAGTATAATTCGCAAGCTTATAGGATAAATACATTTGAATTGATTTGAGCATATAAACGTCCTTATACACGAGTGATGAGCGAAATAATACATCTATTGTGAGGATCGTGAATGACATGGTATACGAATTCGGTGAGACTCGCTCATAATTTGGAGGATTCATGGGCTTGTATGCTAGAAAACTTTGTTTTTGTTGGAGACTTGCATGATTATTCCATGATTGTATCTTTTTTTAAAATCTTTTTTGCTTGGGGTGATTTTTAGGTTTACAGTGCATTGGTCGGGACTACCAAAGTTTAAATTTGGGGGATCTTTAACATGAAAAATTATGTTTTTTTAAGGGTATATATATCATAAGCATTTGTTAGGCTAAACATTTTTGTCATGCGGTTCTCTTTATTTTTGTGATTTCTTGGAAAATATTATGCCCTTTTAGTTTTTGTTATTTTTAATAGTAATATAATAGATTTTCGAGCCTATTTGGAGTGAGACGTTGGCTACCCTAGGCACCCAAAGGGTGTAAAAGAAATGATAGAAGGAATAAAAGTAGTAAAGATGGACGTAAGGAAGGAGCCACATGACCCTTGAATTGGTGCACTTGAGGTGACACCTGAGAGAACGTTTGTTGTGGTGAGAAACCTGAGGACAAAGACGATGACCCGAGCTCAAACCCGAGCCTTTGGTTGATTGAGGTTCAAGTGCCTCAAGATAGTGAACAACAGAAGAGAGAGGACCTAATTGAGCACCCGGGGTTTTGGTCCAGTGTGGGTCGGGTGTCGCGGCTACAAAAAATTTAACAGTCGTAAATTTTAGGTAGAAATTAAGGTTTTGGAGTACTATAAATACTCCACACATGTCCAGAATTAAAGTGGACCATAATATATCATATAGGAAGAGATATGATATAATTGGGAGCTCTAGGATCAAGGAGAAGACGATCCATTCATCCACATGTCGAGGTGAGAAAGACCAAGATGAGTCCTTTAACTCAGTGCAATGTTTCTTCGTTCTTTTCGTAATTTAACTTAGTTTGATCATGAGTTATACGTATATGATTATATATTTTGTTATAACCATGTAAAACTAAATCACTTTGATTCTTGACATCAGATTAGATTGCTGACTCATATTTTATGATACTAAAGTATTTTGTTAATTGATGTCTATTTCCTACTCAAATATTTTGGTTTAAATGCATATTTCTCAATTGATCACTTTTTTTTACATGTCTTTGATATATTAAATCTAAATGATCATGGAAAAAATAATATAAGATGTAAAATAAATTGACATAGATAGTTTGCATTTGTACCAAAAGAACATATTAATAAGATGGAAGCTTTATTTTCCTAAGAGTATTTTCCATGAAAAGCTAAATTACATGATATTGCTTGCTGAAAGGCCCATCCCTTGATTTCTCTTCCATATAATTAATTTATATTATGCTATTTGCTTTTAGTTTAATTAATTCATTTATATTCTTTTTTTTTTCTAACAAAAGCATAGCTACTACAATCAAGATACTTATATTAAATAATTAGTGTATGTGGAATACGATGTTACTTGCCACTACTGCATTTGATAACCAGTAAAAAAAAAAGGTAAACATCAACTGGCGTTGCGGACGTGTAGTCGCTTTAATACCACTATTGGGTGACTAGACATCCTCGCCCCCGTAGTTAGCGACATAGCAGAAGTGCAAAACAACAAATTATAGTTAATAAATAAACCTACACAAGGATTTGGATTATAGGAAACTTCTAAACTAATTATAAATAAGATAGAAATATATTCCTATCCAGTACACATCTGTACAAAACTACAACACATAGCCTGAATACACAGTCTCTGCCCGAATCTGCTGTAGAAGCTCGCATATCTTGAATCCACTACTGGATGCCATTTGTTGATTTGTCGCTGTCCACGCAGCTCGCCAGATGTTGTCCGTAAGCTCTAGATGTTGCATAGACTCAAGCAATACACATCTAATCTTACCTACAAATGGCAACAACATATCATTAACAAAATAGAAAAGGCAATTGGTAAAGTCAAATCGATGGGAATGATACCGCCTTCATGAAGTCAGCTCTCTGACGATATGAAATGAAGTCATTTGAAGTATTCTGAAAACCCTGAGAAGGTGAGAGCTATTTCGGCGTGTGATCAGGTAAATTCTTGGGCTATATGGTGATGGAGCGAGGTATTGAGGTAAACCCGGAGAAGGTGTGAGCTTTATGGAGATGCCCCATCCCCTAATAGTGCGAGACATGTAAGTATTAACTGGTCGAATTAGAGGCTTAGTCGCTTTATTTCCAAGTCAGTGGAAAGGGGTTTTCCTTTCTTTAAAATGCTAAGGAAGGGATCCAGATCTGAGTGGACGAAGAAAGCAGCAGAAGCTTTAGAAAGGCTTAAGGAGTACTTGGCAGAAATTCCATTATTGACCAAGCCAATGTCGAGCGAAGATTTGATCTTATACATATCAGTTGGCGAGGTTGCGGTAAGCTCAGTACTTATCAGAGAAGACGCAGGGATGCAAAAACCTATCTATTATATCAACATGATGTTGAGGGGGGCTGAATTAAATAACTCAGAGCTGGAGAAAGGTGGATTTATGTTGATCTATACGGCAAGGAAGCTCTGACCTTATTTTTTGGGCACAAGGTTAAGCTACGCACAACCTTAGCTCTTAAGTAGATTTTGACTAACCCCAATGTGTTTGGTTAATTGGTGAAGAGGGAAGTGGAGCTCAGTGAATACGACGTAGTTTATGAGCCAAGGACGGTGATTAAGGCTCAGGTATTAGCAGATTTTCTAAGAGAGATGGTGCGTCCAACAAAAGAAAAAGCTGAACATGAGGCGTGGTTGTTTCATACTGATTGGTCAACTATGGTATCTGGAGCTGGATTGGGGATTGTTTAACTATTCCAGAAAGGGAGAATCTCGACTTCGCGATCAAACTGGGATTTAAGGATTCTAACAATGAGGCCAAATATGAGGCATTACTACAAGGCCTAAAAATGGTAAGCAACCTAAGAGCATGGCGAATTTGGGCATATACAGATTCTCAACTGGTAGCTTATCAGTTCGATGGATCTTTTGAGGCAACAGAGGAACGCATGTAGGACTACTTAGAGAAACTAAAGGAGGCGATAACAAAATTCGATGAGTTTAAGTTGGAGAACTTACCTCAGGCTGATAATATCTGGGAAGATCAGCTCACCAAGCTAGCAGGAACCTTGAGCACTTGTGATACAAGGAAAATCACGCTGATGGATTTGACTTACATTAGTGTGGACAAAGGGAAGGAGATTATGGAGGTAGACAAAAGAGATAATTGGCAGGCACCAATTCAGGAGACTCTCGAGAAGGTGTTCACATGAGACACACAATTATTGTTTGATGAATGGAGACTTGTACAAGAGGTTGCACTTCAGGCCATATTTGAAGTGCTTGTCAAAAGGGGAAGGATTGGAGGTATTGTGGTAGATACATGAAGGGTACTGCGGTAATCACGCTAAGAGCAGAGCGCTAGTTGGGATGTTTTTGAGGGCTGGTTTCTTCTGGCCAGGAATGAAAGGCATGGCAGGCGAACTAGTTATGACCTGCAGAAAATGTTAGATGCAGGCACCTATCATTCACGTGCCTGCAAAGGATATGATGGGAATGAGCTCGCCATGCCCATATGAACAATGGGGAATTGATATTGTGGGGCCTTTTTCGAGGACGCCTTGCCAAAAATGCCACTTGGTGATCGCAGTGGAATACTTTACACAATGGGTCAAGGCGGAGGGTGTGACGAGCATTGGCGAGCAGGACATCATTGATTTTATTTTTAATAGTATTTTTTTTCAAGTACGGTGTTACATAGGTGCTCGTTTCCAAAAATGGAACATAGTTAATGGACACTTGATCCAAGATTGGTACAAGACAATGGGGATGAAACAGCGATTTGCCTCTGTGACACATCCCCAAGCTAACGGACAAGTTGAGGTCACTAATTGTATTATTATGCAAGGAATCAAGTTACGACTGTAGAAATCAGGAGGACTTTGGCTTGAGGAGATCTCGTCTGTCTTTTGGGCTTATCGAACAACCCCGCGAACTACTACAGGCGATTCACCTTTTAGCTTGGTCTACGGCATGGAAGTTTTCATCCTGACAGAAATAATGAGAAGATCTCATCGGTTAACAACATTTAATACGGAACAAAACGAGAGTAGGGCCAGAGGAGCTTTCGAGATAATTGAAGAAATACGCGACAAGGCTGCATCACGCGTGGAATGACACAAACAACGAACTCAGGTGGCCTTTAACAAAAAGGTAAAATGAAGATACTTTCAGGTCGGCGACCTTGTTTGGAGGCGAGCTGATGCCATCTATACTACAAAGAAGCTGGATCTAAACTGGATAAGACCGTTCAACATCACTAAAGTACTACAAGGGGGAGCATATATGCTCGCTGACGCAAAAGGGAAAGCTCTACCAAGAAGCTGGAACATCTGCCACTTAAAGAAGTATTACGCCTAACTCTTTGAACGATGGGATCATACTTTGCACACTTCTATCTTTAATTATTTCTACTAGAGGCTGACATTTTTATAGGTCTGCGATGAACACATTATGAGAGCATTATGAATGCAATATGAACGCTTTTTGAGTGCATTATGAAAGCAGTATGAATGATTTTTGAATGCATTATGAACGCATAATCCTTGCAATGCACGCTTACTTTTTCGTAATTCTTGATGATGAATGCATTATAAACGCATAATTCTTGCAATGAATGCATACTTATTTACATGTTTTGCATATCCTGGAATATGTTTAACTTACATATTCTAGAATAATTGGGAGGGAACATGTTTGGTTTACATATTCAGTTTTCACTTTTTGAATATGTTTAATTTATATTGCATGGGGACATGTTTTATTTACATGTTTTCACATATCATGGGGTATGTTTGGATTACATATTTCGGGGTTTTTTGAGTAGAGGCATGTTTGATTTACATCTTTTCTCTCGGTTTGTAAGTGTGTTTGATTTACCTGCTCTTGGTGAGCTCTAGGCGTTCAATCTTGGTTGGTTGCTTTATAACTTATGTGGAAAGCAAGTTGTTGACACCTGGCAGGTATTTGAAGAATTTAGTGTTTTGATGGCAGGCGAACTAATTGTATTACATAGTTGCATTAACTCGGGGGACTAAGTAGATTCTTAGTTATCTCTGATCTGTTTCCATTATGGTGTGGCGACCTGAATTTTTCACTGCTTTACATGGTTTATGATCAAGTGTGGTTCTACTTGTTGTTCCGAGATGTTTTCCGATAACTATCTTATGGCAGGTTTATGGGATAAGTTGCATACGATGAAATTCATAAACAGGGAATACTTTTAAAATACCAAGTTATAAAACGTGACACATTCATACATTTCAGTTTAAAGTTGGGAAAGTCAAATTCTTATTACACAGATAGCTCAGAGTTTTAAGAAGGGGAGCAATCAGGAACCAATTCATCCACATGGGCATCTAGCTCGGCGGCGAGTCCAGCTTTTCATATCGCTTCGCCCTTGTAGGTGACCCACCATTTTGCCTCCACAAGCTGATTATGGTCACCTAGCCAAAAAGAAAAAGAAGGAAGAACTGCGTCAATAACCTTCATATCTGGTTTGAACTCGATTTTAGTTGTGGCAAGTTGGTCCTTGATTCCTTCCACAGCAAAGTCTAACCACTCTTGGGATCCTCTCCCTACCTTCCCAAGGAAATGTGTTGTGTTCCGATATGTTTTCATCAGCTCATTCCTATATGATTCTATGAACTTCTTGCCCACTGCACTGTTCAAGAACGTACGGCGACCCTCGGCTAGCCCCTCAGCTCTCCCTTCAACGAACCACTGTTGGCGAGCTATGTGGCCTACTGCATCAACTTACCTCTCTTTCTCCTGCACAATATCCTCTAACTTCATCAATCAACCTTCTAACCGAGTGGCTTCATCCTTCCTCGTCGCCAGCTGACTGTTAGCAATGTTTAGCTCCACTTCCCGAGCTGCTAGTTTTTTATGAGCTTCATCTAGTTCTCCTAGTGTTAAGGAAAGTTGTTGTTGCTTTTCTGCTTGCACTGCCAGCTCGTCGTACACTTTTTTCAGCTCACCTTCGGAGGTCGCTGGCAATAGGTGGCTGGACAGTGAGGCCATAAGAGGTTCCAGCTATGTCATGAGAAGTAACAAGAAGGTGTTATAAGTCAGATGTGTTATACTAATATGTACTGTATTATTCTGGGATACAAAGTTACCCGGGTCACCACATGTTTTTGAAGGAGAGATTTGATCTTGTCGGCACTATCACACTGAGAAAGACCTTTTTCCAGGTCTAGGGGACTTAAATCAGATGCCTTCTGAAGACGGCGATGCTTGGGGACTGGAGGTGTCTATTGTGAAGGAGTTCGCTCGCAAACTGTTCTTTTTCCTTTTCCCTTATTGAGCACATCTCAAAGTGGTATTTGCTCTTCAGGGTCGGCTAGCTCCCCTTGCTCATCTCTCACGGCTAAGGAAAGTTCCACCTCTTGGTCAATATCGATAACAGGAGGTCGCGTGCCGACGTCACTACAGGGGTTATATCAGGTTGGATGGTGACTCCTCCCTCTGAGCTCAAGGACTTGCGGCTAGCAATGATTTTTTCTACAGAAAAGAAGCAGGGGGATTATTATTTGTTGAGATATAAGTTTGTGATTAAAATGATTTAAATATGGTTAAACCTACTGAACTCAGATCTCATCATTTTCATTGGTCGCTGGCTAAGACCTACAAAGGAGTAGAATCTCTTTCACTTAGTTAGTCTCATTATATCGAAGGGGCATTTGCTCCACTTAGAGAGTAGGTCGAAATACTGTTGATAAAGGGCAGGTTATTTTTTGGGAGAGGGTGTTGCGTCTTGTTCAGGGGTTGAATTTTGCCATTCGGTGAGAAACGGCCAGGTTTCGGTATTTTGGATAAAAAAGAATTTATTTCGCCATTCATTCACTTTAGATGATGGGTTCACTAAAAAATGCAATTGAGTAGCTGCTTTTCAATAATTGTTTTTGAATTGTTTATGCTTACAACCCTAGATACTTTTGGTATTGAATTCGTAATCTTTAGTTTAATTAATGCTTGGTTATTATTCTTGTTAGTTAATTCGTTTCGTTTGCATTGCGTTCTTGATAAGTTCTTGATTTTACGCTAGTTAATCTTGCTTGAGTTCTTAGAATAATTTCTCTAGTTTATAAATTCCAATTGCTGAATTCAATTACCTCGTTTAAATTATTGTTCATGTTTTTTTTTAAATTCTTAGATAATAAAAACAATCAAATACCCCCCCCCCCCCCCAATTTGTATGCGTTATTGTGTTGAACAAACTATTTAAAATTCCGATTGTATGTTCCTCGAGAGACGACTCGAGTCAAGTTTCCAAACTACGCGCGACCCCGTTCTCTTACGGGCAAACTATTGATCTTTTGACAATTTTTCATAAGTAGGCAACACAAAAGCTTGAATCAAGAAGTGCAAGAGCTATTGAAGGCCGGCCACATCCGGGTAATCTATTTCCCGGAATATTTATCCAACATTGTGATGGTGCCAAATCCTGGGCAGAAATGGAAGATGTGTGTGGATTTCCGTGAGTTGAACAAGGCCTGCCCAAAGGATTATTACCCTTAACCACGTATCGAACAACTGGGTGACTCAACTTCAGGCTGCAAGCTGCTGAGCATGATCGACATGTCTCAAGGATACCATCAGATTCCACTGGCAAAGGAGGATCAACCCAAGGTGAGCTTTGTAACCTTGGCAGGTACATATTATTTTGTTCCTATGCCATTTGGGTTGAAGAATGCAGAGGTGAACTATCAAAGGTTGGTAGATAAGATGTTCAGAGATTTTTTGGGGCCAACCATGAAAGTCTATGTGGATGACATGCTGGTGAAAAGCATGAAGGAAAATTCATATGTGGAGGACATGAGAAAAGCTTTTACTATCTTGAGATAATATGGCATGCCTAAAAAGTGTGCATTCGATGTTTGCTCAGGCATGTTTTTGGGGTACATGGTGATAGAAAGGGGCATCGAGGTAAATCTGGAAAAGGTGCGAGCTGTAATGGAGATGCCCTATCCTCGAATGGTGAGGGACGTGCAGGTATTAATTGGTCAAATTACAGGGCTCAGCCATTTTATATCCAGGTCAACTGAGAAGGGTTTTCCCTTATTTACAACACTGAAGAAATGATCTAAGTTTGAATGGACCAAGGATGAGGCAGAACCTTTTGATAAGCTTAAGGAGTACTTGGCTGAAATTCCATTGTTAACTAAACCGATGCCGGGCGAAGATCTTATTCTATACATATCCGTTGGTGAGGTCACGGTAAGCTCGGTACTCATCAGATAAGATGCGGGTATCCAAAAACCTATCTATTATATCAGCAGGATGTTGAGAGGAGCTGAGTTGAATTATTCAGAGCTGGAGAAGGTGGATTTGCATTGATTTATAAAGCGAGAAATCTCTGACCTTATTTATTGGGTCACAATGTTAAGGTACGCACTAATTTAGGTCTCAAGCAAGTTTTAAGTAACCCAAATGTATCTGGACAGTTGGTGAAGTGGGAAGTTGAGTTTAGTGAGTATGATATCGTTTACGAACCATGAACGATGATTAAATCTCAGGTGCTAGCTGATTTCCTACAAGAGATGGTACGATTAGCAGAGAACGAAGTTGAACAAAAGGCATGGTTGTTACATACAGATGGATCGACAATGACGTTGGGAGCTGGGCTCGAAATCGGCCTAAATAGTCCAGAGGGAGAGAACCTCGATTTTGAAATCAAGCTGGGCTTTAAGGCCTATAATAATGAAGCAGAGTATGAGGTATTACTACAAGGTATTAAAATGGCAAGAGACCTTGGAGCAAGGTGAATTAAGGCATACACTGACTCGCAGCTGGTAGCTCGCAAGTATGACGTGTATTTTGAAACAAGAGAAGAGCGCATGCATGAATACCTGAAAAAACTTAAAGAAGGAGTAACTCAATTCGAGAAGTTTAGATTGGAACATCTACCGTGAGCTGATAATACTAAGGCAGATCAGCTCGCTAAGATTACCAGAACACTGAGTACTTGTAACATAAGAAAGGTTACATTGATGGATTTAGCACATAGTAGAGTGGAAAAAGGGAAGGAGGTCATGGAGATAGATGAGAGAGAGGACTGTCGAACACCGATTCGGGAGAATCTCGATAAGGTGGTCGCTGGAGATACGTAGTTATCCACTAAGGAAGTCAGGACGGCAACTCGATTCTATTTGATAAATGGGGATTTGTACAAGAGGTCGCACTTTGGCTCATACTTAAAGTACTTGTCTCGAGAGGAAGGGTTGGAGGTGCTGCGAGAGATACACGAGGGGTATTTTGATGATCACGTAAAAAGCAGGGTGCTAGTTGGGATAGCTTTGCGAGCTGGTTTTTTCTGGACAGGGATGAAGGGTATGGCAGGCGAGCTTGTTATGACTTTTAAGAAATGTTATATGCACACGCCTATTACTCACATACATGCATAAAATATGATGGTGATGAGTTCACCCGGCCTATTCGCGCAATGAGGTATTGATATTGTAGGGCCATTTCCAAGGACGCCCTGTAAAAAGCTCCACTTGGTGGTCATAGTTGACTACATTAAGAAATGGGTGGAGGTCGAAGCTGTGATGCGTATCGACAAGGAGAACATCATCGGTTTTATTTTTAACAGTATTTTTTGCAGGTACGGCATTCCATGAGTGTTGGACTCGGACAATGGTGCACAATTCAATGGGCACATGATGCAGGATTGGTGCAAAACGATGGGGATGAAACAACGATTTGCTTCTGTAGCACAACCCCAAGCTAATAGACAAGTCGAGGTCACTAACCAAATTATTGTGCAAGGAATGAAGTTGCGAGTGGAAAAGGTAGGGGACTTTGGCTCGAGGAGCTCTCCTCAGTTTTATGGGATTGTCGAACTAAACCACTAACTACAACAGGCAAATCACCTTTTAGCTTGGTCTATGGTATGGATGTTGACATCCTAGCAGAAATAGTTGGGGGATCTCATCGATTATATACACTCAATGAGGAGCAAAACGACCGATTAGCTAGAGGGGCTTTAGAAACAATTGACGAAATACGTGATAAAGATGCAGTACGCGTGGAAAGATACAAATAAAGAATACATGTAGATAACAAATGGGTAAAACAGAGATACTTCAAGGTCGGCGATCTTGTCCAAAAGTGAGCTGATGCAATCTATACTACGAAAAAGTTGGATCCTAATTGGATAGGACCATTCAAGGTCATCAAGGTACTAAGAGGAGGTGCATATGTACTCGAACACAAAAAGGGGAAAGTTTTACCAAGGAGCTGGAATATCGGTCACTTGAAGAAATAATTTGCCTAACTCCTCAGGCGATGGATGGTGATTTTATCTTTATTATTACTATGGGTTGACGCTTCTTTAGGTCGGCAATGGACTAGTATTTTTACGTACTGTTTACAAACTACGGGTTGATTCTTATTTAGATCAGCGATGAATATTATGGCATTCTATGAGTTTTACGGTTTTATGGTTATGGGTTGACGTTTTCATTAGTCGATGATTTACCAGTGTTCTAAAAATCGTTAGGCGTCAGGTCAGTGCCTAGCGCCTAGGACACCTAGGCAGGGCCTAGGCGGGGCCTAGAATTTGAGAATGAATACCCTTATTTACAACATTACATCCAACAATTTAATAGTTCAACATACTACCTGCTACACAATAAAGTCTATGACAATTCAAAACTAAAAGTAATAATCACAAGTTACAATTCACAAGTTTAAAGCTATTGTTCAATTCAAAGTTCAAAACAACATAGATCCATAAGTTCATTAGTAAAATAAAAATACCATAACATATATTACAAAATCAAAATTATCAAAAAAATAGGCCCAAAAAATGACGTCGCTTCAGACCATTAAAAAAAAAAAACTAGTCTGGCGCCTAGGCAACTTGGGCGCCGAGGGCGCCTAGGCGGCTCCTGGAGCGCCTAGGGCACCCGGCGATTTCTTTGGCCAATTTTTAAAAATCATAGGCGGAATGGTGGCGCCTAGCGCCTAGGCAGGCGCCTAGGGCGATTTTTAGAACAGAGCGATTTACAGATATGGGTATGAGTCAATGCTTTCATTAGGTCGGTAATGGATGAATGGAGGGATGGTTTTACATAAGGGATATGTTTAATTTACATATTCTTTGCTGTAAAGAGGATGTTTGATTTACATGTTTTTTTGCAATTTTTTGACTTTGAATATGTTTAATTTATATATTCCTGGATGTCTTGTTTAAAGTCTATGAGAAGAGAATGTTTTACTCAGACTATAATGGTAATTCAGACTTAGGGAAGGATTTATGATTTTATGGTTGCGCAGAGTTTCCTAATGTTTACTAGATCGGCGGGTATTATGATATTCCAGTTTTATGGAATAAGTTATGCTTGATATAATTTATGGTTTACGGTATTATGGAGAAACTCAATGATGCTAAGACAAAAAATCATAAAAATCAGGTTCATACATTGTAAGTTAAACCTCTGAGAGGCCAAGATCTTATTACATGTGAAAGTTTAACAATTACACAGGGTTACAAGGAGAGACTAGGTCGTCGAGAGGAGCGTCGAGCTATTTAATAAATCCGGCTTTTAGGATTGCATCGTTCATGCAGGTAGTCCACCAAGGGGCATTTAGATACTTATTTTCATCGCCGTGCCAAAATGTGAAGGCTATGAGACCATCTTTTACATCCAGCTCGAAGTTAATCTTTGTCTTTGCGAGCTGAGCCTTAACTCGCTCAATAATGATGTTAAACCAATATTTGGCTCCTCTCCCTACCTTCTTCAGGAAGGTCGCCGTCTGTCAATAGGTCCCGATTAGGTTGGTCCTATATGCTTCCATGTATTTTTGACATATCTTACTTCTCATAAATGTTCCACGACCTTCGGCCACTCCCTCGAAAACTCCATGTTGACATGCTATGCGGGCTACCTCTTGTATTTTTTTCTCTTTTTCCAATAAGAGCCCATCCAACTCAATTTGTCTCCTTCCCAGCTGAGTAACCTCCTCTCTTATTATTTTTAGTTGGCTTTTTGCAATGTCCAATTCCTCCCCTCTGGTCTCTAGCTGGCGACGAGCTTCATCCAGCTCTCCCTGCATTAGGGATAATTGTTGTGTCTGCTTTTTAGCCTGGATCGTCAGCTCGTTGAACGCTTTTTTCTATTCACCCTCGAAAGTCCCTGCCAATAGGTGGCTGGATAGAGAGGTCATCAGAGGTTCCAGCTGTATCATGATGAGTAATAAGGAAGCGGTGTAAGTCAGATGTACTGTACAAAATCATACCGAAATATATGATTTGGGATGATAAGTTACTTGGGTCATCACTTGTTTTTTGAGGAGTAATTTGATTTGGTCGGCATTATCGAATTGGGAAAGGCATTTGTCAAGGGTCGGCACACTCGAGCCAGATGCCTTCTGAACGTGGCGACATTTGGGAGTTGAAGATATGTGTTGTGTTGGAGTTTGCTCGCAGACTGTTATCTTTTTCTTTCCTCTGCCAATCGTTGTTCGCAATGACATGTGGTCGTCTGAATCCGCAAGCTCCTTCAGAGCATTTTTGGCAGCTAAAGCGAGCTCCACTTCTATTTCAACATCTACAGTGAGAACTAGGGCTGCAGAAGTCACGGCTGGAGTTGATTCTTGTTAGACTGTAGCCCCACCTTCCGAGCTAGAAGACCTGCAATCAAATATGAGGCTCTCTGCAATAAATGGAAAATCAGTTATTATTTATTTTTCAAAAGTGTAAAAATTAAAGGGATTCGTGATGTATCAAAACCTACCAAATTCAGATCTGGTTAGCTGCAAAGGTCGCTTGCTAAGACCCACAAAGGAGTATATCCTCTCCGACTCTGTGAGTCTCATCATGTTGTAAGAACACTTAATGCATTCATCGAGCAAGTCTGAGTATTTTTGGTAAAGGGCAGGTTGTTTTTTGTTTGAGGGTACTGCCTCTTGGGTTGGGGTCACCTCTTGCCATTGTGTAAGGAATGTCCAGGGGTCGGTAGAGTAGAGGAAAAAGAAATTAGATCAGCATTTGTGGACCTTTGATGATAGATTAACTAAGAAGCTCATCTTTTGATGCGAGAAAAGGTAGAAAGAGCCTTTTTGATTTTTTATTTGAAAAAGGGGAAAATATTTACATTGGGTTCTACGTTGTAATGTGTACACAAAATTATATACCCGGATACGAATCTAATGGATTTAAGGGTCATCTGGGAAAGGGAGACTCTGTACTTCTCAAATATAGCGATCAAAAAGGGGTTCATGGGAAACCTAATGCCCACTCTTAAGTGTTCGTCAAAAAGAGTGATGTGGTTTGGTGGAGGATGATCAGGGTCATTTTTCCAGCTTCAGGAAGTATGAACTTAATGGTTCCTGGTAGCTCACTGAAGAGAGGACAGGTCGTCGTGAGCCGACGGGGGTATGACACTTACAGTATTGTTATGAAAAAAAGTCTAGAGATTTAGAGGTTGAAGGTATTTTCGATTGAGTTAAAGGAATGGCTTCCAGTATATTTTCAGTTAAAGCTCTGGTTTGAGCCTCAAGTTTTGACCAGGAGGGACTTCACACTGGTTCATCTACTAAGCCGAGGTGGGGTGTTATGATATTTCTTCTTCTCTCCTAGGTCGGGCTAAAGGGAATCTATAGATTCAATTTCGGATGGCATGTCTGGATTCAGAGATTTAGGGTTTTGAGTATCAGAAGCAGATGGAGCTAAATTCACCATAAACTGTGATACAATTATACAATAGGGAGGGGAAGAAAAGAAATATGTTCAGAGAATAACAATTAACAGAAAAATGAAGTAATCAATACTGAGATGATAAATTAGGGGGACTTACTTATAGTCATGGTGTCGAGGTGAAATAGGCTTGTTGTCTTGAAATTTCTGGGTCTGGAGATGACTATATTTCTGCTATAGATTTCTTGGGTGTTTTGCGAGGAGAAAATAATGGATATTTTCTTTTGATTTTTTAAAAATCCCAAGAGACGAGGCTGAAAGATTGCTTGTATTGGGAATGCTGTAAAAATTGACGAGACATAAAGTTTTTTGTTGGGCAGCATGAAAGTTGGTAGGAATGTGGACCTTTCATTTTTTGTCCCACAAGATTAAATATATTATGAGGAAATGGGCTGGCGGTGCATGTCTGACATAATAGCAGAGTGCATTTAATGTTTTTAAGCTTGAGGTGATGGCCGATGGTTTCACTCTTTACCAAGAGGCACATCGAATTGACTTATGGGGTTACTCATGATTACATTCCACTTAGTTTCCTACCTCAATAAAGTAGAATGTGGGGGACTAGCTGATACGACATCAAATATCCATGTCGACAAACATGCAGGTATTGTATGGATTTAGAAAGCGACCTCCTCTTCTAGAAGGTGCAAACCTTCTGGGAGGTGGGCGATCTGTTTTTTGGGAACGGCGAACTCTCGTATAAGAGTGGCGAGCTCTTATGAAATAAATGGTATTATGATAGCTCAGTACTGAGTGGCAGATAGGAATTAAGAGCTGGGCTTTATGGTTAACATGGTTTTGGGCTCTGTTGGACTGATATGGATTATGGTATGGGGTCCCAGTGGACTAAGATTATGGACATGGTTATTGGCCAACGGTTATTACGGTAATTTAAAGAGAGTTTTAATATCTATGGAAACTTAGCATATATGAGGAATCCTAATTCTAAGTCGATCGCTATTTATGGTATTATACTATTAATAGGAGATGAGAACCTTAGATTGGGAACACGTCTCTTATCTATATAAAGAGGACTCAAGCCTTATTCTTTTCTCTAAGTTGATTTTATCCTATGTTTTGAGCTCTCTCATAACTCTCAAACAACATTTGACTTTAAGAATAGGAGGGCCTATGCCGAGGGTGTCCACCACCTAGCTTGGGTTCAGTTTTGCAGGCAAATCAGGTCACCGGGAGCTTTCTGGAGATCAATGAGGTCGCTAAACACGTATTTGAGGTCAGTACTTTCTTTTCTTGGTGAACCAATCTTTTTGGTCGTGATTCATCCAAAAAGATTGGTTCACCAAGTATTGAAACTGTTAACCTCGAATATGTAATAAGCGACCTGATAGATCCCCAAATAGCTCTTGGCGACCTGATCGAACCTGCAAAACAGAACACAAGCCAGGAAGTAGATAGCCCCAGCGTCGGCCCTACGATGCTTAAGTCAGAAAGTATTCGAGAGTGTTATGTGAGAGCTTAGACGTAGGATAAAATTAACTTAGAGCGAAAGAATGAGGCCTGAGTCCTCTTTATATAGACAAGAGACGTGTTCCCAATCTAAAGTTCCCATCTCCTATTAGAACTATAATTGCATAAATAGTGACCGACTTAAAATTAGGATTCCTCCTATATGCTAAGTTTCCATATATATTAGAGCCCTCGCTAAATTACTGTAATTGCCATGGGCAAATAACCATGTCAAAAATCTTAGTCCGCCGGGGCACCATACCATTATCCATACTAGCCCAACAGGGCCTAAAACCATAAAGCCCAGCTCTCAACATCGAGCCACCACTCAATACTGAGCTGTCATAATATCATATACTTCATAAGAGCTCGCCACTCTTATACGAGAGGTCGTCGGCCCCGTAAATAGCTCGCCAACCTCATAGAAGGAATGCACCTTCTAAAGGAGGAGGTCGCTTAGTAAATCCTTACAATACTCGCATGTTTGCCGACATGGATATTTGATGTCGTATCAGCTAGTCCCCCACATTCTACTTGAGCCAGGAAACCAAGGGGAATGTAATCATGAGTTAACCCCAGAAGTCAAATTGACGCACCTCTTGGTAAGAGCGCGAAACCATCAGCCATCACTTCAAACTTAAAAATATTAAATGATCTTTGACACCCTATCGGACACGCGTCGCCAACCCATGTCCTCGTAATATATTTAATCCTGTGGGCCAAGAAATGAAAGGCCCACAATAAACCCTACAAACTCTTCCCACCGACCGAAAAAACCCTTCTGTCCTTTCAACTTTTACGCTGTTCCCTATTAAAAATGCCATTTCTCATTTGTCTATCCCCATTTCAAGAAAACCAAAGCGAAAATCCGCCATTTTTCTCAGCAAGAAATACCTCAAGAGTACTGTAGCAAAAATTATAGTCATCTCCGCAATCCACAATTTCCAAGACAACAAGCCCGTCCCATCTATGATAAGTAAGTCCCCTTAATTTATCATCTCAATTTTGACTATTCTTATTTTACCGCGATTTTACGTTCCTGAGCATATTTCCTTTTATCCCCTTTCCCATTGTATAATTGTATCACTGTTTAGGGAGAATTTAGCTTCATTTGCTTCTGATTCACAAAACCTCAACTCACCCCCTCGAGATGTGCCATCTGAGATGAAATCTGTAGAGATTCCCTTGACCCGTCCTAAAAAAACAAAACCACAGCTACACCCAAACTCGGTTTAGTCAACGAACCAATAGGAATCCCTTCCTGGTCCAAGCTTGAGGCTCAAACCAGAGCCTTAAACAAAAATATCCCAGAGGGCTTCCCCTTAGATCAGCCAGAAATTCCCTCAACCTCAGACCCTGATTTTTTCTTTAATAACCCTGTGACTGTAGTACCGTCGTTAGCTCATGCTGACCTTCCACCTATTCCGAGAGCTACCAGGAAAACTATTGACAATCCTTGGGTGCTCCTGGATCGGAGTAAGCTCGCAGCATTAATTGAAATTCTCAATCTCCCAGAAATCATTAAGTACATATTGCCCGAAGCTAGAAAAGCGGATCCAAACCACCCTCCTCTAAAACATATTACCTTTTATGATAAATATCAGAAAACAAGGTTCAAGTTTCCCTTGCATCCTTCTCTGGTCGCTACTTCCCGAAAATACAAAGTCCCCTTGTTTCAAATGACCCCTAACTCCATTTGATTCATAGTCAGGTACATAATTTTGTGTACATATTACAATGTAGAGCCCAACGTAGATTTTTTTTCATTTTTGTTTTCAAATAAAAAAGTAAAAGGGCTCCTTCTATCTTTCTTCGTGCCAAAAGATGCGCTTCCTGGTTAACCCCTCGTCGAAGGCTCACGAGTGGAGATCCAAATTATTTTTCCTTTATTCTGACCAACCCTGTCCATTCCCTTCAGAATGGAGGGAAATAACCCCTCCTAAAGATACGATACCCTCTGAGAAAAAACAACCTGGCCTCCACCATAAATACTTAGACTTGCTCATAGAATAGATTAAATTTTGTTACGACGTGATGAGACTCACTGAGTCAGAGAGGCTATACTCCTTCTCGGGCCTTAGCCAGCGACCTCTGGAACTAACCAGACCTGAATTCAGTAGGCTTTATCATATCATAAATCCCTATAATTACAATCCTGTATAAAAAGAATAATAACCTCTTTCTCTTTATTGCAGAGGGGATCATTTTCGATAGCAAATATTCTAGCTCGGATGGAGGGGCCATAATCCAACAAGAATTAAGCCCAGTTGTAACCCCCAATGCTCCAACACACATTGTAAATGTTGATGAAGAAGTGGAGCTCTCTCTAGCCACTAAAGATACACCAGCAGAGGCCGCGGACTCTGACGACCATATGCAATTACGCACCTCGATTATCAAACGCAAAGGCGGAGGGAAAAGAGTAGAGGTCACCCTAACTCATGCGCCTCCAGTCCCCAAACATCACAACACTCAGAAGGTGTCTAGCTCGAGCTTCCTAAATCTTGACAAGGGTCTTTCTCAGTGCACAAATGCTGACCAAATCAAAACTTTCATCCATAGACAAATGACAAACCAAGTAATTCACTATCATACAATAATACATCTTAATGCCTTTATAACTCATAACCAAATTTTCTTGCTTCTTTGCGATATAGCTGGAATCATTAGTGGAATCTCTCTCCAGCCACCTGCTGGTGGCGACCTTCAAGGATGAGTGGAAGAAAACATGCGACGAGCTGACAGCCCAGACCAAAAAGCAAACCCAACAATTATGCTTGACGCAGGGAGAGCTTAATGAAGCTCGTCGCCAACTAGTGACCAGAGGAGAAGAACTAAATGTTGCCAACAGCCAGCTGGAGACATTGAGAGTCAAGGACACTCAACTGGGGGTCGGCTAATGGAGATAGAAGGACTCCTACAAGATAAAGATAGACAGATACAGGAGGTAGCTCGCATAGCCCGCCAATAGGGGATCACTGAGTGAAAAGTGATTAACACGAATTTGTCTTGATTTTTATTAGTATTTTAGTAAGTTTTTATTATTAATTTTGGTATAAGTTGGATAGATTAAGCATGTTTTTGTATTTTTGTATCTCCAGCTTATTTTACCGCATTTTGATCGTAGTTGATACAAATGGGTCATTATTCTCTGTTTTTCCCCATATAGTTAAGTAGCCAAGGGAGCTCGTGTTGAAGAAATGAAACGTAGAGGTGAAAATGAGCTAATCGGCAAAGAAGTAGCAATTATTACAAGTTAACGGTAGGGTTAACGGTTGCTCTAACCGCTAGAGCTAACCGCTAAGCCTTAGTGGCCACTGTACCGCAATCTGCACCATTATTTCAACCGTTAGAGGTCAATAGAGAGTTTAGCGGTGGGATTAACGGTTACCCTAATAGCTAATCTGACCGTTAACTTCCCAGATCAGAAATTCATAAGGAAACTTGTGCTCCAAATCTTTAGAAAACTATAAATACCCTTCTAAAATTCATCTTGTGTACACTTTTACACCTTCCTGGGGTTCTGTGACGCAGAGAGAGTCCGTTTCTATCACCCGTTATGTGAATACAAGACTGAGATTGAAGATTCGAGATTACAAGTGCTAAGCTCCTTCCGTCATTCGTGATCTTTGTTCATGGTTATTTTTTATGTTTGTGTTACGTATTTTTTTGTGATTTTTCTTTTTGTTCATTTTTGTTATTTTCCACTAGTACGTTTAATCTTGTTCGTTGAGTGTTATGTATGAAAGGTACATCTCTTGAAGCCTAGATTCAATGACCCATAAAAACATAAAAAAAATAATTAAAAATAAAAAATAGAATGTCTAACCCGTACGGTAACCGGTACGCTTGTCTTGATCTTCAACCGACTATTCGATTGAGTCAAGTGATGTGAGACTACGATCCAGATAAATTCTACTACGAGCAACTACCGGTATTTCATGGACTTCTGAGCGAGGATTCACTAAAGTTCATTCGAGAGTACGAGGCCATCACCCGGATCTTCCCTTTCCTAGGCCTTACGAGGGATGAAATGAAGGCACAACTCTTCCTCTCCATGCTAAAGTGAAAGAAAATAGCTGATACATTCAAATTCTGATTCCTTGAAGACATGGGAGGAAGTGTACGATTGGTTCATGGGGACTTTCTACTCGCTTGAATGGGCCCCATCTTCAAATTCATACTATTTGAGCCACGGCGATACATATGCTTCACCTGATCCCTCCAATCCGAGTTTTGAACCTTCATACGCTCCCTCTGCATCACCTTGTTATCACACGGGATATGACTCGTATGCTCCACCCAATTTTGATTTTTCCCAACCTAAGAGCTACGAATCTTGTGCTTCTCCTGACCTGATTCCCTACTACCCGAGCTATGGGAAATATAAACCAGATAATCAATTTTTGATGAGGCAACAAGATCAAGAAGCTAAGACCAATCGTCATCAGGACGAACTTGCACAATCGACAGTATAGGAAGATGACTTTTCTGAGACTGCAAGGAATATAAAGACTTTGTGTGGTCAAATAATGGATTCTTTATCAAAGTTATCGAACGAGAAGGACGAGCTTCCGATTCTTAATGTGGTGGAGCCTATCTTAGATGTTGAGGATTTGAGTTTGAACGATCGTTTGGGAGATATGTGTAAGGAAGAGGTCATTGATGATTTGGTTGAGATCGCTCCTGTGCTTTACGATGAAGTGTTGGATAATGATGTAGGAGTGTTGCCATTGGAGAGTCCGAAGTATGTTGGAGACTTGAGCCCACTTGTTCCTAATGAGGACGATGGAGTTGTGGGGGCAATTTTAGAAGAGGATACGTGTATTGAGCCGCATCGCGTTCCGCCTGATGCTTTGATCAAAATTGAGACTGAGATGGTCGAAGGGGCAATCGAGATGGATTGCGATCCCCCTCCCCTATTCCCGGATATTGCATTTAGTATTTTTCAGAACATTGAGGGGGATGTCAACAAAATGGAGGATTTCCTAGTTTTTCCAGTTATTGAGGATCGCCACGTGCTCCGATTGACTTTTGATATCTTCGTGGTGATCGATTACTCGCGTTTCCAACCCCCAAAGCGAGTTGAATTTTTCATTCTACGAATTTCTTTCCGTGCCCGCCTTAGTGATTTTAATCGCCCACTCTTACTCTTGGAGAACACTAAAGCGTGGAACGACCGTCACCTTTTCTTTGATCCGGGATAGCATCATTCGTAGTGGGAATTGAGATTTCGACATTAAACAACCGCTTCTTGGGAGACAACCCGAGCTTTTCGTATCCTTTAAAAAATAATAATAATAAATAATAAAATTGAGAAAATCCAAGAAAAAATAAACAATTAGTGCGTTTCTTCTATGTTTAGTTTGTTTGTTTTCGTAGGTTGTTAATCGAGACATTCTTGATCACGCGTTTCAAGGCAATTGGATGATTGCACAGTCTATTTAGAGTTGCTCGACTATTTCGTCTTCAGGGACATTTTTCTTACTCTTTTCCTCTTTTGATTTATTTTTATATATTTATGGCAATCAGGAGATTGCTGGATTTTTAGAGAAGGGGAGGGTAGTTGAGTATGATATGTGTTTTATAATTTTTCAATTTAAGTTCCTGGTTTTGTATTAGCTAGTATTTGAACACTACTGCAGAATACCGATTTAACGGCGATTTTTTGGAAAACCGCCGTAAAAAAGTATTTAACGGCGGTTTTTCCAGAACCGCCGTTGTTTAATATAAATTTTAAAAAGAAAATTATGGTGAGCTCAACGAGTCTAGCGCGTTCGGCTCACCAAGTCCAGGTGAGTTCTGGCAAGCTCAGACGTCCAAGGGAAGCCTTGCGATCTCTGGGGGCAGTTAGCGATCTACGGCGAGCTCCGATGTCAAGCTGGTCGTCTCTCCGCCGTTGATCCTCATCTTGCCCGGTTTGAGAAGGTCCAGGTGAACTCCGATGAACTCCGACGTCCAGGAAATCTTTGACGTGGTGGCCAGGCGATCTCCGACGATGCAGGCGTATAGGCGAACTCCAACGTGGTGGCCCTTGGTCTAATGAACCAAACTTTTATGCATCCCTTTTTAAAATATTTAATAAAGCATGTAAGTTTACTCGCAAGAGTACGAGGAACTTGTAGGATGATGAGTTTGACTCGAGTCGATTATCTCGAGGACAATTGTTCGGTCTTATCGGATATTTCTCTTCAATTCTCAAGCATACAAATTATACATACAATTTGGGGGGGTTTTGAAGAATTTGAATTAACCATTATGAACTAAGCTATATTAAGGCTAAATCTAATTAAACTAATTATCTTGAAATAGATTATCAACTAAATTAACTAAATTATTTAAACTAATTAACTAACTGAAAATTACACTAATGATTAACTAATTTTAAAAACTAAATTAAATTAACTAAAACTAAATTAACTAACTAATTGTGTCCCTACGGTTGCAATTTAATAACGGTTACTGTTACTACCAACCGTAGGACTAACACTAGACTAAAGCGGTTAACTAACATGAACAAAGACAACACTATAATCTTGCTTGCATGAATGATCTTTAACGAAACAGAACATCACACCTCCAACATATAACATAAAAACTGAAATTAAACTAAGATTAATAACTGAAAACGTTCAACTAATCCAAACGAAACATGTACGTAAACTATCTATTATTGAAAACGTGAAAACTAAAGATTCAAACTACGAAAACTAATTAAGAGGTTTAGATTACTTGCTAAAGCTACTGGAACTAAAAGTACTTCGGCTATTCCAAAGAGTGAACGCAGCAAATCGGCGAGAAATGGTTGAACGGCTTCGAACGGGCTCCGGAGCTCGTCGTCGTCGATTCTTCGTCTTGCTCTTCGATCCTTGCATTTTGATGTTATTCTCCGACTCTAAACCCTAGGATTATGTTTATGGAAGGTTATTAGGGTTGAAAATCCCGTCCACAACTTGGATTAATGAGTGGTTTATATAGAAATCGCGTATCTTGGGCCGCAAGTAACACAGGTCGGTTCCTGGGCCCGTCTATGGTAGCAGTCTACGGTTACAAGAAACCGTAGAACCAACCATAATACTCTCTGGATCCTCCTTACGGTGGTTCGTACGGTGAGAAATTTAATCGTAGAACCAACCGTAATGCCTTCTGTCCTCCTTCTACGGAGATGCGTACGGTTACTCCCCTACGGTAAAGTAACCGTAAGGCTAACCGTAAGCCTCCAAAATCTGCTACTTCTTCGCTGGAATGCTTTATTGTTTGTCCCTTAATCATCATCTTTCATCTCTTACACGTTGAGCCCTTCTGGTTACTTAGTTGTAAAGTAAAAAACTACAAATAATCACTTATTTTCATCAATCTAGCTCAAAAAGCGGTAAAATAAGCTGGAAGTACAAATATACGAATTGAAGCTTAAACTATCCAACTTATACCAAAAATAATAAGAAAAAGTAACTAAAATATAACTAAAAACGAGCGTAAATACGTCTTAATCAAATACCCCACGCTTTATTTGTTTGTTCGTCCTCGAACAGACATAAGATTCAAAGTATAACTAGAAAGAAAATCAGCTAAAGCAATGAGTCGTGCTATACTACATAAATAATTTTGAAAATATAGATACAAAGTACGCAGCTTCAAACACTCCACCCTTATTACATTGTCCCTCCAGAATCAAATACATGCATCCTCTCAAAGGGAAAAATATAGGGTTGATCACTCAAGCAGTTGCTGCATGGGAAGTATATACACTCAAGTCATACAAATACAAGCACAATAAATAAGCACCGAAAATCAATCTCTTCTCAATCGCAAATTAAGTGTGCTGTCAAACTAAGAATCGGTAAGGTGTTTACGGGTTGTAATGTAAGGTTCTTTGGACGGGTATGAAATATATAAGTTGTGTGGCTAACTCACTCAACCTAATCTAATCACGAAGCAAGATTCTTCACCTCGTTCGAAATAAAAACCTCACTAAACACTCATAACGTAGCCTATCAGCTATTTCTCAACTCGTGACTCTATCCAACTTGAAGCTCAAACCACTTACAAATAATTGAAGCTTATAATTACGCTTCTTATTTTCAACACAACTCTTGCCCTTAAACATTAGGCTTCAAGAAAATAAAAAATAAAACACAAGCCTTTATAAAGCGCATAGGCAATGACCAAACATGATCCACCATCTTATTTTTTTTCTTCCCCCCCCACCCAATAATTTTTATGGTTTTTTTTTTTTTAACTTTTGAATGGTGGTCCTAAATTACAAAAATTCACAAATAAAATCAAGAAAAATAGCCAAAACACTAATAACCAAGAAAAATAGCGAACTCCTACCCCACGCTTTTAATGGGTTATTAGGGGTCGACTCAATAAAATCATTCATGGTTATAGGCATGGATTATTTCGCTATGATTGGCTCATTCGGAATTTATAGTGGTTAAAAATTTATGGATATGACCGGAATAGGGTTTTTTCTGTGCCTTAACCTCATTTTCAAAGTCAACTACACACAGCGGTTTCAAAGAGGTCTCAAATCAAAACTCATTCAAGTACATGCAAAGATGATAATCACTCAGGCTACTCACTGGCTTTTTGCATGAAAAAGTTTTGAATTGACGCTGCTTTTAAGGTTTTGCGAAATCAATTGCGTCCAAGTACCATTTTACAATATATATAAATAATACTTTTGGAAAATTTATGCACTTATGCATGCTCAAAAGACAAAAACCTCAAGTCCAATCTTAGTTAACTTGGACAGGCGAGCCATACAAACAAAATTCAGTGCAAAAATAGCAATCAATCACGTAAAATATTAGCTAAGACAGACTCACGAAAAATTTAAATCACAACTCAACCATGCCCCCCACCCAAAAAAAAAAATGGCAAACTCCTGGTTGCCATAAATATAAAGAAAATAAGCGCAAGGGAGATAAGAAAACATCCCTAAAAAATCGATAGCTGAGCTTCTCCAAAAGTACTCGTGCAATAATTCCTCGTATTGAACTCATGATTGGATGTCTTGAATAAGAAAACCTACAAAAAAAAAAATAATAAAAGCAAACTAACTAATATTTTTGGAATTTTGAATTTTTTCAATTTTTTTTAAGAAAAAGAAAACAAAAAGTAAAAGATATGATTGTAATCAATTGCGTCGCGCAAGTGCCCGGTGGCACATCGGTCGGGATTCGAAACGGCCGGATTGCGGCTCAATGTCGGAAATGGCTGGATTACAGCTCATCAAAAGGTTACCGGGCTACGGCTAGCTTGGATCGGATTGCGACCTCGATCGATGAAAAATGAAATTCGTAAAAATAGAAGGCAAACGCTACTAGCGGTAGCATGTAGAGGTAGGTTGCCTAGCGGTAAGCTCATCGTTTATCCCTGATTGCTGCGGCTAGCGGTAGGTTCAGCCGTTGATCGTCATCGTTAACGCCTCAAATGGAACTAGCGGTAAGGCCTTGCGGTAGCGAGATACTGCTATATAACCGTTAGTTGTCCAGAATTAGCGATTTTATCGTATTGTCTACACAACAACACACACATAAACGTACCACGGCAATTGACACAATATAAAGACAAAAATAAAAATCAAAAGAAAACTAAAGAAAAGAAAACTAACGAACGCTTGGGTTGCCTCCCAAGAAGTGCTTGTTTAACGTCGACAGCTTGACGCTATTTTTCGTTCGTTTAATTCCAACCGTACGGTGGATCTCCAAATGCCACCGACTTACGATCTTTGTCCTTCTTTCCTCCATTGTGATAATGTCTCAGACTATGTTTGTGAACTTGAAAAGATGAATTTTCGACCTCATCATACAACGTGACCACTCCATATTCGTCCATCTCTTTTATCAAGAACGGTCCGATCCATGTAGCTCCAAATTCAGTTGGGTCGTATTTACGTTCATGATTATACAGTACTAATTCTCCAACCTCATACTGCAAGTTTTTGAATTCTCTGGTGCGAACTTCTTTTGATTTCTTCTTCTTCCTCGTCCAATCGTTGAATTATATCTCGCCCTTGTTCTTCACATCTAATAACTCGATCAACTCTTCTCCACTAAAATGCTTCTCGTCGTCAAACTCATCAAGCTCCGCATCGAAGTCATCTTCTTGAGTATCCTCCTCCTTCCTCTAAAATTCAGCATCGTCCCCGTTGCCTAATTCGTCTACAACCACGACTCCCATAAGCTTGTGAATGCATGATGGAACGGGATCAACGAACGAAAAGTCATCTATCATGGCAGGGGTAGGAGTATTTTGAATATCTTTTAGAGAAAACGTCACTTTCTCGCCCTAAACGGTCATGATCATCCTCCCTTTGTGAACATCAATTAGCGTATGGGAGGTATACATAAACGGGCACCCCAATAAAATGGTATGCTCAGTGCTCTCAGCCAGTACCTCGCCAACGTCCATAACCACAAAATAAACCGGAATAATGAGCTCTCCAACTTGTACTGAAATATCCTCAACTATTCCCAAAGGTAGTTGGATTGAGCGATCGGCCAACTGTAGACGCATGGTTGTCGGCTTTAGTGGTCCAAGATCAAATTCCTGATAAAGCGAATACGGCAGTAGATTCACTCCTGCTCCAAGATCTAATATTCCTATTGCTTTTTGTCCATTAGCCAATGAAATAGTAATGCAAAAACTTCCAGAATCGCATTCCTTGGGTGGCAATGGCTTCTTAAAAACTGTGCTAACTTCCTTCGACAATGTTACGTATTGATTCGTCACTAAGCGTCTCTCTCTCGAAACAAGTTCTTTAAAAAACTTAACATAGGTGGGCATTGTCTTGATTACCTCCAAAAGTGGTAGGATGATATTGATATTCTTCAAGAGGTTGTATAGTTCCATGAACCTCTTGTTCTCTTTCGCTAGACGCAACCTGCTCGGAAAAGGAACAACATCCTTAATTTGCGTCATTGATTGCTTCGGCAGTGATGGCTCGTCTTTGCCAAGGGTGTTGTTCGGAATCGTCCCTTGAATGGATCCAGGAACATATCTATTAGTGGATTTATGTAGATTGTCTACTGGTGTAGGGATAATTTCCTCATCCTGGTCTACTATGCCATTGTCGATCTTCTTCCCACTGCGAAGGACATGAACTGCCGATGCCTATTCTGCTTGGCTTGGATGTTTACCTCTTTCATCCGAGAGCTTGGCTAGGTGAGTCGATAATTGGCCTATTGTTGTTTCTAGTGTCCTCTGCCCATCTGTATTCTCAAGGATAGCCTTCTTCATGTCAGTGATTTCGTTTCTAACGTCCGCGAGTTCATCTCGATTTTTAAGAGTCTCGGCCACTTGATTCTGCTGCCAAATCAATAGCTGATCCATTGACTGAACTGTTGTAGGTACCTGCCCTTGCATATGAAAATTATTTTGTGGAGGCGGCAATGGTGCTTGAGCATATTATGGTGGAGGATATTGCGGATCAGGTGGCATATGATTTGGGTTTCCTGGGCCCCACTTGAAGAGAGTATTATCACGTTGCTATGTGTACTTCTTTTGATTCAAATAACTCTGAATTGCGTTACCGTCTTCTTGCTGTACTATGTTGTTTGGACACTCGTCTGCTAAATGCTGAGGAGATCTGCACTGGTTGCATGCTGCAGTATTCTTCTGTGCAGTGGCCTTGCTTGCCCGCTCAGCTTTCCAAGCAGCTAATTACTCGTCAAATATCTCTGCACACTTTGCCTTGACTAACTTGCCGTCATCTAAATCAGGATCAGGGATGGAAATCTCATTAACCTTCATTTTACGAGGTCGAGAGTTGGTTTGTCTAAATTTTTCGCTTTGCTTCTCCAACACCCGTCTCGCCTCAGTGGCTGTCAAATCTCCGAAATCTCCTCCTACCGCTATCTCTACTTCTCGTTTCCCATGGTCTAATAATCCATCGAAGAAAAACTGGTTAGTCATCTCCGAAAAATAGTTGTGATGAGGGAAAGCTTGCAAAAGTGTCTTGTAACGCTCCCACGTTTCATGAAATAACTCTCCATCCAACTGTTCAAAGGTGGCAACTTGCCTCCGAAGATGCCCCGTAGTTTGGGCCGAATAGTATTGATTTAAGAATTTCTCGCTGATCATATCCCAGTCAGCTAACGAAACAGGCTCTAGGGACAGTAGCCATGACTTCGCCTTGTCCTTCATGCTGTACGGGAAACAAATCATTTGTACCTCCTTTTGGTTAAGGCCATGAACCACAAATCTTCCAACCTCATCAACGAAATAGTTCAAAAATGCCAAGGGGTCTTCATGGGATCCTCCGTGAAAAGTCAGGAGTAGATTAAGTTGGTGTGGTTTGATCTCCACTTCCCTTGCGGTTGGTCCAAGAACAATAGCGGACCTAAAAGGTACAACCTTCGGACGCGCCAAGTCGTGCTGTCTAGGTGCTCTATCTCCCCTTGGTTCTCGGTCATTAACTCTCTCGTAAGAGTAATTATTCTTGTGCTCATATCTCCGCCTGAAATTGTTCTGTTCGTAACCATGATCTTGATTTTCCAACAAAGCGTTTACGTGCCTCTGATTGTTAGCATATGCGTTGCGCTGCAGAAATTCTCCGTTCCTAAATGCCGCGTTCTTGATATTGTGTTGGCGAATAGCATTGTTGTTTATCTCTTCGTTTTGCCTTATATTCGCCATGTTGGGTTGGTGATTGATCATATTGTGTTGCTGGTTAATTCCTTCATTTTGTCCCGCGTCTTGTCTTGCATTCTCCCCGTTTTGCTGATAATTAGCCCAATAAGCTTGTGGTAGTGGTTGTCCTTGCAAAACGATTGGCTCACTGCCATACCCATTTCGAATTGGGCGTGGAGGTGATCTTGGTGGGGAATCGTTATGTCGAATTTATTGTGCTCCTAACATCGTGTTGGCAACTTGGTCGCAAACAAAATCAGTTGGTGTCGAAGAAGCGTTCTCGGAAATAAAAATTGGTCTTGGTCTTGGTCTTGGTCTCGGTGGGTTTGAACGATGGATGTTGTCAATGAATGGTGCAAGATCGTGATGAAGCGATCGTCTTCCTTGCATAAACTTAACAACACATCAACGTACCAAATGGCAGAAATCCCAAAACCAAGTGCAAAAATAAAAAGAAAATAATAATTCTAAAAGATAATAAAAATAAGAATATCCTTAATTCCTACTTGTTGTTCCCGACAACGGCGCCAAAATTTTGAACCAAACTTTTATGCATCCCTTTTTAAAATATTTAATAAAGCATGTAAGTTTTCTCGCAAGATTACGAGGAACTTGTAGGATGATGAGTTTGACTCGAGTCAATTCTCTCGAGGACAATTGTTCAGTCTTATCGGATATTTCTCTTCAATTCTCAAGCAAATAAATTATACATACAATTGGGGGGGGGGGGGGGGGGGTTTGAAGAATTTGAATTAACCATTATGAACTAAGCTATATTAAAGGCTAAATCTAATTCAACTAATTATCTTGAAATATATTATCAACTAAATTATTTAAATTAATTAACTAACTGAAATTAAACTAATGATTAACTAATTTTAAAAACTAAATTAAATTAACTAAACCTAAATTAACTAACTAAATTTAATAACGGTTACTGTTACTACCAACCGTAGGACTAACAGTAGACTAAAGCGGTTAACTAACATGAACTAAGCCAACACTATAATCTTGCTTGGATGAATGATCTTTAACGAAACAGAACATCACACCTCCAACATATAACATAAAAACTGAAATTAAACTAAGATTAATAACTGAAAACGTTCAACTAATTCAAACGACACAGGTACGTAAACTATCTATTATTGAAAACGTGAAAACTAAAGATTCAAACTACGAAAACTAATTAAGAGCTTTAGATTACTTGCTAAAGCTACTGGAACTGAAAGTACTTCGGCTATTCCAAAGAGTGAACGCAGCAAATCGGCGAGAAATGGTTGAACGGCTTCGAACGGGCTCCGAAACTCATCGTCGTCGATTCTTCGTCTTGCTCTTCGATCCTTGCATTTTGATGTTATTCTCTGACTCTAAACCCTAGGATTATGTTTATGGAAGGTTATTAGGGTTGAAAATCCCGTCCACAACTCGGATTAATGAGTGGTTTATATAGAAATCGCGTATCTTGGGCCGCAAGTAACACAGGTCGGTTCCTGGGCCCATCTACGGTAGCAGTCTACGGTTACAAACAACCGTAGAACCAACTGTAATACTCTCTGAAGCCTCCTTACGATGGTTCGTACGGTGAGAAATGTAACCGTAGAACCAACCGTAATGCCTTCTGTCCTCCTTCTACGGAGATGCGTACGGTTACTCCCCTACGGTAAAGTAATCGTATAGCTAACCGTAAGCCTCCAAAATCTGCTACTTCTTTGCCGAAATGCTCGATTCTTTGTCCCTTAATCATCATCTTTCATCTCTTACGCGTTGAGCCCTTCCGGTTACTTAGCTGTAAAGTGAAAAACTACGAATAATCACTTATTTTCATCAATCTAGCTCAAAAGGCGGTAAAATAAGCTGGAAGTACAAATATACGAATTGAAGCTTAAACTATCCAACTTATACCAAATATAATAAGAAAAAGTAAATAAAATATAACTAAAAATGAGCGTAAATACGTGTTAATCATCCAATTACAACAGGCGATCTCCGGCGACGTCGGCAGCTGACGAATGCAGATGAAGATCTCCGGCGACGTCGTCAACCCTTGGTCCAAGATGAGGATGGAGTGATGAAGATACATGAAGAAGATGAAGATGAAGGCATGAAGGTGTGTACAAGTATCGATGACATGGCGAATGCAGATCGTCAGATGAGACACGGATCATCCACGGTGGTTTTAAGAAAACTGCCGTTAAATGTAGGATTCTACAGCGGTTTATGGATAACCGCCGTAAAAAAAATTAACGGCGGTTTTCCAGAACCGTCGTGGATGAGCCGCCTTTGTATCTAATTTCTGCAGTAGGGTAACGTGATTGATTGCTACTCTTGCGCTTTATTGTGTTTGTCTGGTTTATCCTGACAAATTTTACTTTGTGTGATTTGAGGTTCTTGTCTTTGAGCGTGTATACGTGCATAATTTTTCAAAATTAGTATATATATATATATATATTGTAAAATGGTACTTGGACGCAAATGATTTCGCAAAATCTTAAAAGCAGCGCCAGTTCAAAATCTTTTCATGCAAAAGCCTGTGAGTAGCCTGAATGTTTATCATTTTTTGCATTCACTTGAGTAGGTTATGTTTTGAGATCTCTTTGAAATCGCAGTGTGTAGTTAGCTTTGAATATGATGATTAGGCACAAAAATTACCCTTATTTCGGCCATATATATATATTAGCCACTATGAATTCTGAATGAGCCCCTCATAGCCAAATAATCCATTTCCTATAGCCATGAGTGTTCATGAGTTGACTCCTACGTCATTAATAGCGTGGAGTAAGAGTTAGTTATTTTTGTTGGTTATTTGTGTTTTAGAATTTTGATCAAGGATTTATGAGAAAATTATAATAAGTGTTAGGGATAACCATCCTTCAAAAAAAAAGGAAAAAATAAAGAAAAAATTAAAAAAATGAAGATTAAGAGGATGGTGAATCTTGTTGAGTTGTTGCCTATGCTTATAAAGGCTCGTGTTTAGAATTGTTGATTTTCTTATGACACCTTATGTTTAAGAGGCAAGAGTTAAGTTTGAAGAAGAAGAGTATCTTAAGCTTCTAAATTGTTTAAGCGGTTTGTGCAGAAGTCGGTTTTGGATTTCGAGTTGAGAAATAGCATAAGTATAAAGGCTACGTTATGAGAGATAAGTGAGATTTCTTTTGAATGAGGTGAAGCACATCGCTTCGTGATTATAATAGGTTAGTGAGTTATTGATCACGTTAGATCGTGAGTTAGCCACATGACTTATGTATTCCATACTCGTCCAAATAGCCTACATTACAACCCGAAAAGACCTTTTCTGATTCTTTGTTAGTTACACACTTAAACGCGATGGAGAAGTTTTTTATTTTCAGTTCTTGTTTATTGTACATGTATTTTGATGATTTGAGCATATACACGTCCCATTAAAAAATACTTGAGTGCTTTTGAGCGTACACTAATATATTACCCTTTGTGAGGATGCATGACTTTGTTTTTGAGCGACAATGTAATAAGAGTCTAGTGTTTGAGTCTGCGTTACAATTATCTATATTTTCAAAATTATCTATGTAGCACAACACGACTTTTTGCTTGAGCTAATTTTTATACTTGTTATTCTTTAGCATTATAGTTTGTTCGAGGACGAACAAACCAATAAAGCATGGGGTATTTGATTCACATAAATTTATCTTGATTTTTGTATATATTTGGGTCATATTTTAGTTGGATTTGTTATTTAATTATGTGTAAGTCGGATAGATCGAGCATATTTTCATATCTATGTGTCTCCATCTTATTTTACCATATTTTATGCTTATTTCAAGGATTTTGAAGTATTTTGGTCTTAAGATGGACGAGTGTGGGCTTACGAGTGGAGTTTCAACGAGATCGGGCCTCGATTTGATGTATTACTGCTGACATTGGGTCTGTTATCCACACTGGATTACCAAGTGCCAATACAAATTCGGGAATTTAGAGTCCTAGGCCCGGAAAACAAATAAGCCCAACTCCATCACGCCTTTAAAAAGGATAAAACTATATTAGCAATAGCCGGAGAGACTTAGGCAAAGGGAGAAGACCTTTCCTTTGAAGGATTAGAAGAGAAGAGTTAATTATTGGAAGTAAAATCAAGATACCTCTTTAAAGAAGAATTTAGTGAGAGAAAAGGATTCACCCATATTTCTATAAAAGAAGGGGGGACGCCCATCACCACGCCACACACGCCTCACACACCCCAGTTGGATTTTTCCCCTCGTTCTTTCTTTTCGAACCTCTTGGATTGACAACTCAAGAGTGTTCTTTATTTTCTTTTTTCTCTTCTCAGTTTCAAATTCTAGTTTAGATCTTAGATAGTTTAATTAGTTTTAGTAGATCTTAGATTAATTAATTAGTAGATCTTAGTTAATTCTTCGCTTGAACGCTGTTACTCTTCGCCGTTAATTAGTAAGTTTCAAGTTCTTTTGCTTTATTAGTTTAATTGATCTTATTAGAATAATTGCCAATCAACCACCCCCACATTGATGTTTCTTCAAGTTTTCATGATTGTTGGTTGTTTTGAATTTGTGATGTTAAATATGTTGATGATTGTTGGCTAGATCTTACGGGTCTAGTGCCTAGAACCATTTAGAACCAGCAATTGGGTTTGTTGGGTACTAAATCTACAAGTTTGGATTGACAACCCTATCTCGTAGGTAAGGTGTTCGATGAAATGTCCAAGTGGTCGTGGAGATGACTCTAAAGCACTAGACCCATATTTTCTCAAATCATTTCAAAGTTTTTAATTATACTATTCATTGTTTCAATAAACTTCTTGAATCCGAGTGTTGGATTAGCTTTTTCGTTATTTTCTTATTCGTGAAAACAAACTCAAAAAGAGCCTCCGATTAGTTTTCCTCAAGAGATCCGACTCGGTTTAAATTACCAACCTACAAGTGAACTCGTACTCTTGCGAGCGAACTTTTTAAGCTTGACAAACTTATATTTAAAAAGTAGGTACGGAAAGTTCGAATCAAAAGGAAGAGGAAAAAGCTGAAGGAGTGGCAAAAGGTCATCGAACGTTCCTAAAAAGCAAAGTGGGTCGAAAATTCATGGAAGCGTATAGGACCCACCTGATCGGGACCTATCAACATACGACGACCTTCTTGCAAAAGGTAGGGAGAGGGGCCAAATACTGGTTCAACATTTCCATGGAGCGAATTAAAGCTCAGATCACTGCGGCAAATATTAACTTCAAGCCGAATGTGGAAACAATAAGAAACGAGCTCCTTGCCTCACCTTTTGGTGTGGTGATGATAATCAGCCTCTACATGTCGATTGGTGGTCCACCTTTACGGGTGAGGAAATTCTGAAGGCTGGACTTTCCAATGAGCTCGATGCTTCTCTCGACGACCTAGTCCCCGATTGTACCCCTGCATAATTCTTGAGCTTTTCCTGTACTAAGATTTCTAACTGTTCAGGGTTTTAACCTACCATGTGCGAACTAATTTAGTATGCATTACTGAGTTATCTCCTTTGTTCATGAACTCTATAATTCATCTATAATACCATGAGACCTGCGAAAACACATGTAATTGTATAATTGGAACATCATAAAAACCGTTAATCGCATGATGACTTAATAATCTCATAACCATCAAGCCTTTGATGCCATATATGCGCCGACCTGGCATAAGATGGGTGTAAGAAAACACCATGTAAATGGAACCATAAGTAGAGTCATATTATATCATAAACAATGTAGATCAGAAAATAATAAGGTCGCATCAATGTAATGAAGGTAGACCAAAGGTAACCAATAATCTACTCAGTTCCCCAAGTTAATGCAACCGAGTAATACAACTAGGTCATCTACCATCAAAACGTTAAATTCCCCAAAACGTTATATCGCATACACAAGCGATATACACCTCATAGCCTTTCCACATGAGTTGTAAACCAATCTGCCAAAGTCAGACATAATCAAAAGTACAAACCTCACATGTAATTCAAACATACTCATAAAAAGAGGTGTTAAGAACACGTACATGTTCTTTACATAAATTTTTAAACCAATCAGCCAAAAGTATGTAAATTAAACATATTAGTAAAAAATAACGAAGAATATATAAATCAAACATATTCTCTAAAACCAAAATCGAAAGAAAACATGAAAGTCAAACATGCTCCTTCCAAAACATTCTGGAATATGTAAGTCAAACATATTCAAGGATATGAAAAACATGTAAATCAGATATGTTCTTGCATAGAACCATCCATCCATTGCCACATTCATAACAACCATTATCCACCTAATAGGAGCGTTGAGCCATCACCATGTCTATAAAACCATAAAACTCATAAAATGCCATAATGATAACCCTTTATTCATCGTTGATCTAGATAAGTATCAGCCCATAATAGTAATAAAAGATAAACCTTCATCCATCGCCTAAAGAGTTAGACATAATACTTCTTCAAGTGGCAGATATTCCAGCTCTTTGGTAATGCTTTCCCTTTTTCATTTACGAGCACATATGCACCTCCCTGCAATACCTTGATAACCTTGAGTGGCTCTATCCAATTAGGGTCCAGTTTCTTCGTGGTATAAATAGCATTGGCTCGTTTCCAAACTAGATCACCGACCTGGAAATCCGCTTTAATCGTTTGGTAAAAGGGGTCTGAATTCGTTGTTTGTACCGTTCTACACGTGGTCCAACTTTATCTAATATATCGTCAATTATTTCCAGAGATCCCCTAGGCAATCATTCGTTTTGTTTCTCATTGAGTATCTCTAGCCGATGAGATCCTCCAACTATTTCTGCCAAAATTATAGCCTCCATACCATACACTAGGTTAAATGGTGATTCGCATGTAGTAGTTCGTGGAGTTATTCGATAAGCTCATAAGATGGAAGAGAGCTCCTCCAGCTAAAGTCCCCTTGCTTTCTCTAGTAGCAGCATGATTCCCTGCACAATGATATGATTAGTGACCTCAATCTGTCCATTAGCCTGGGGATGTGCTACAGAAGCAAATTGTTATTTCATCCCCATTGTTTTGCACCAATCCTGAATCATGTGCCCATTGAATTTTATTCCATTGTCCGAGACCAACACCCGCGGGACGCCGTGCCTGCAAAAAATACTGTTAAAAATAAAATCGATGATGTTCTGCTCGCCAATGCCTGTCACTGCCTCGACCTCCACTCATTTTGTAAAGTAGTCCACCGCGACCACCAAGTGGAGTTTCTTGCAAGATGTCCATGGAAATGGCCTCATAATGTCAATTCCCCATTGGTGTGTATATATATATATATATATATGTATATTGGTATTGATTTCTGGTAATTTAGAGGTGCCATTAAGTTTGATTTCTAGTAAATTGTAAGTTTCAATCACGCTCCTGAGAATGCCAAACTTGCTTGACGCATGAGAAACCCTTTAGGAACTGAAGTTTAGGGCCACAGAAAGAAGTTATGAGAGAAGTTTGGGGTATAAGTGATGTAGCTTTCCTGTTGAGAATAAAATGAGGTCGAAATCGCCAAGAAACGAATAACAAGAAACGAATTACTGAAAAAATAAATAAATAAATTGAAACCACAAAAAGACATTGGCATAAGAAGAGCTGGCGAATTAGAAGTTACTTTCTTTGCTGAAGTTTTAAAGGGTATTTTGGGGATTCCGTGGAGAAATATTGGCATATATGGCTTCTGGCAGAGGGGTAAATGCAAATTAGAGAGAATGATTTTGTTAAAAAAAATTAATTTTTGAGAAATAGGAGTATATTTACCAAATGAGGTGTAAATATCAAAGTTCTAATGACAACATTCTTGACATAAGTCAAAATTTCATGCAAATATATTATAATATAAAAATAAATCACACCTATATATTGATACAAAATATTTCTAACCTATGTGTATATTTTGTATGCTTTGTTTGGCTAAAACATTCTTGTATTTCGTCTGCTTATGTATCATCCGAGTCTAATATTTACCAAATTTAATACTTTTCTTTTTATTATATCTTACCTAATTTAATTCTTTTAATATATTTTTCTTTATTCAATACTTTCCTTTGATTCTCATAATATAAAAATATAAATAAGTCAAATATAATTAGTATATAAGATATAAATTAGTTATTTTAATTGAAAGATAAACTACATATGAAGTAATTTTAATTAAAGAAAATTTTTATTATGAAAATAATTAAATAAATTTTATTGATAATAGAATTTAAAATAATTTTATTTTGGAGTTTTAAATATTTTATTTAAGTAAAATATGAGTTAATACAATAATCTAATTATGTAACTATATATTAGTAATGTATTCGGTTTAAATATAAAAATATTAAATTATATACTAATAATTAATAAATATTGATTAGACACTAGTACAATGCAACACGGGTTGAGAGTATGACATCTTTTGAATATCTCAAAGCATAACTAATAATTATTAACGAATTTATTATAAATATTAATATATAAAATATTTTAATAATAATAATTAATAAAATAGATAATAGACACGGTTTAAAATACGACGCCTTTTGAATTTTTGTAAGTATATAACTAAGATTATTAATGAATTTAATTTAACATCAAATAAAGAATTATTTAATATTTATAATAATTAATAAATACATTAGACATGTATTGGACACGGGTTCAGAATACATTATTTTAATTTTTATTTCAGATTTTAATTTCAGTAATTATCACAAATATTTTTTACATTTATTTTTGGATAAGTCCCGTGTAATACGCGAGTGTTATATATATATATATATATATATATATATATATATATATATATATATAGGGTTGGGTTCAAATGAGAACCCGTCATTATATGTGAACCTAGGGACTCATCTTGACCATTAGATTGGATAATCTTGATGGTTGAGATCATGACATGTCAGCATGGTAATAATGTAAAAAATGCATTAATTAATTAAAAATGGTATTTTGGACATATATCAACGTTTACAAAGAGCACTACATTGTTCTTTAGAAAGCACAATAGATTAAGAAAAAAAACACTACGATTGTATACAAAAAGCATCGCAAATTTCGTCTATAAACTGCAAATTCAAAAATTTGAAATGAAACTCAAATCTTCAACAAACCATAACTTTTTCAAATTTTATTCGTTTTGAATGAAATATATATCAAATTAATCACATTCTCAAGATCTACAATTTAAGATACATATTGCATGTTTTAAAACGTAAAATATATATATATATATATATATATATATATATATATATATATTATAATTAAAAAAAACTGGACTGATTTTAGCACTACAGTACTGTGTAAAAAGCACAATGAACCTGGACATATAATTGCACTGTGCAATATTAGATCTAAGGCCAGGATTAGTCCCTAGGTTCACATATAATGACGGGTTCTCATTTGAACCCAATCCTATATATATAT